>VZTG01007558.1:221657-238821 GCA_013397845.1 Melanocharis versteri
CCTTTCCCTTCCCTTCCCTTTCCCTTTCCCCCTTTCCTCTGACTTTGCTGGGCACCTGGCATCCAGGCAGGGTCAATCCACCACACCTGAAAACGTGAGAGTGTACGTGAGCCAGACTGCATAATGCACTTCGGGGAAATATTTTTATAATTAAATAGAATGATTGTAAACGTTCTTGTTCTGAGGCTGCCACTTTTCTCATGTTCGTAGGCTTTTCTAACTTAAAAAGGCAGAATGGGACAGCAGGTGTCACTATAATAGCAGCAAAAGCAGGAAGAGCGAAATCCGTATCTTTCTTACCACGTGTTATTTTGGCTTTATACAGTTTTTGTCAGAGAAAAGGATCAAAGGCAGCTTGGTGCTTGCCCTGGTCTCCTGACTGTAGGTTTATCAAGAGCCAGCTCAGCTTATGTCAGTATTTAGAAGCATGAAAAGGGTTTGGGAGACTTTTACACTGAAAGATAAAGGATACAATTATTTTCCTTGCGGACTAGCAAAGATACAGGAAGAGGTANATTTGGTGTTTTTCTTTCCCTTTTTGGCCGCTTTTTTTAATTTTTTTTTTTTTTTTTACCATCTGCTTTACAAAAACAATTAAACTGATTCTTTACTTACTTAAGCATAGAAGATGGCAGCATATACCATGGGTATGTGGAAAGCTAGTTCAATTTATCTGGTGGTCTGGTCACAAAGACTTTGAAAATGCAGATAGCATGCAAAATTGTGTTGCCTGTATGGGGGCAAAAATCTACTCATTTTGTCAAACTAATTTTTGTTCCCTATTTAGATATTTAGTCTTATTAAGATAACAATGGGCCCCATACAGCCCTNTGTAAACGTTCTTGTTCTGAGGCTGCCACTTTTCTCATGTTCGTAGGCTTTTCTAACTTAAAAAGGCAGAATGGGACAGCAGGTGTCACTATAATAGCAGCAAAAGCAGGAAGAGCGAAATCCGTATCTTTCTTACCACGTGTTATTTTGGCTTTATACAGTTTTTGTCAGAGAAAAGGATCAAAGGCAGCTTGGTGCTTGCCCTGGTCTCCTGACTGTAGGTTTATCAAGAGCCAGCTCAGCTTATGTCAGTATTTAGAAGCATGAAAAGGGTTTGGGAGACTTTTACACTGAAAGATAAAGGATACAATTATTTTCCTTGCGGACTAGCAAAGATACAGGAAGAGGTATTACCTTTTGGAAATACCCCTTTTTACTTTCTGATTTTTATTCAAACCTAGAAATTTTCAGTACAATTAAAGTGAAAATACTCAGAGCTGATTATAAATTTTAAGTTTCGTATTTTGAACAGAGTGCTTAAGGCTACTAGTCCCTAGCTCGTAATGAGACAAGAAAATTGACGTGATTTTCAAACTTATTGGGCTCACAGGAGCTGTCCTGCCATCAAGATCTTGCCAGTGAGTCTCACTTTTAGATTCAACCATTCCACTTTTAGTATTCACTAAGTGAAAAATCTGTGTCTGCTATATGACTACTGCAGGATACTGAATTCCACAGACTGCAGCTGAAGAGAGTATCTACCCATGAAGGGAATTTTGAAGTGGCATATAATACTTACTGAAATACAGATTAGCCTGTAAACACAGAAAATGACCAGATGAACCTTCAGATTTCAAATATCTGTAGCTTAAAGAGAATTAAATATGTCTACATTTACTGTAAAGCCTTGAGTATGTAAAAAGTTGTAAAAATGGATAACAGTGAATAATCCTCTGTTCTTTATTTTAGGTTAAAGGATAGGTCTGACCCTTCAAGAGTTTCTAAACACTCTCACTAACAATGAGCTGAGGAAAGCCTTCAGGTATATCCCTCTTTTTCTGAAGTTCAGGCAGTGGGATAGCACGTAATCTGTCAAACAAGTGTACTAGTCGTTTTATAAAACTACTGCTATGTTCCTTCTACTCCAGAATGGGTGTCAGTCTGTTCCAGCACAGCGTGTCTTGTGCTCTGAGGTGGTGTGCTTCTGTGTGGGACTTGTTTGCATTCCTACTACCCACATTTCCGGTGGGTTTTGTTTACTCCTGCCATCTTGGAGGTGATACCTTTAGATTTAGTTTTCATATTTTTCAAATTTTGTACTGCATTAATGTGTAACTCTAGGCTTCATGTATAGTGCTAGCAAGTTCTTCTCCTAGCCTGGCTAGACAGAAGAAATCATTTTCCAGCTTGAAGAACCAAGGACATTTGCATCTTCAAGCCCTAAGAATGTAAACAGTCATGAATTGAGAGGGGACAGCCTGAAAGGATGGGACTGCGTGGACTGAAGCTGTGGTTGGACAGTTGGCCCGAATATGTAAATGGGCCAAAACTTAAAAAGGACGAGAACTTGTGGCCGGATGTCCATCTTGGAGATCCATCTTGGGGATCCATCTTGGGGGTCCATCTTGGGTGTAGTCTTGGCCAGACTCTTGTGCTCCCAGGATGTGTCCTGTAAAGGCCTTCCAATAAATATCTACTTTATTCTTTTAGCTCTGTCTAGCTTCTGTTCCAGGCAACCTTCCTTAGGCATCAGAGGGACAGATGAAAAACTTTCACGAATTGTATCACTATGAAGAGAACATAGAAAAAAATGGCAACCTGGGCCCTAAAGCCCCATAATCTTCACACTTCAAAGGGCACTTAAATATGGTCTTACAACTCAATACTGTGCTAGGAAATAAAACACTTCCCAGTGCATAGTGAAGGATATCAATTAACCTAGCAAAGAAACTAATCAATTGAAATCACGGACAGCCTTTCCTAATGTCCCTAAGCTTCCATTTAGTAATATATATTCTTTATACAAATTAGCTGCTGAGAATTGCAAGAAAAAACAGTTTTATAACCAGAGCTATATGAAACAGAGAACAGATAAACCAGATTAAAAGAAATAGATAAACCTGACAAGCAGAATTCATGTGAGATCTGAAATGACATAAATCATACCCTAAAGCTCAGAAGAGCTGAGTTATGCCTTTTTAGTGCTGTGTCTTCATGCTGCCAGCCAAGGCACTGGCTGAACCCTTGTGGGAGAAAGTGTTTTCACATGGCTTTGAATATCTCTGAGACAGTTACAAGGGATTTGGTTTGCAATTTAAATAGTTAAGACGCATACAAGTTAAGATAGATACAGGTCACTGACAAATACCAGTTTTAAAAGTGGTCTGAACAGCCACAGTTATTAACTGTAGATTTCAAGTCACAATTTCAGTACATTCTGATGCTATAAAGAGTCTCTGCTACAAAGGAACAGACCTGGCTCCTCATCTGGGTCTATATAATTTGTCTGTACCATTGCTGATCACAACGGCAGGATGGGATGAAAAAGATTACACGCTGAAAGTACTTTTAAAAAGTATTTTAAAACTAGTGATTAGATTAGAAACTGTTACTGACAAACACTGAGAAAAATTTGTGTGCGCAATAGTTCATTCGCATATAGGATCAAGGACTTCAACAGAAAATAACACACTGCTCTGTTTCTCTCAGAGAAACAGATTTTTGTGTACCACTTTTTAACATTTGACGTTTTTATATCCTTGAAGCCTAACCTTCCTTTTAATGGGGTTAGCAGCTTGGGATTTAGCTAAAATTTGTCAAGTTTTTCAGAGGAACTTGGTTTTTATCCAGACACACCATGTGCCTTCATAGTCAGGCAAGTTATTATAAGCTATTGCCTGCATTTTCTTGCTGAAGAGGTACTGTGTGGGCAATATCTGTTGTGTGTTTCAACAGACAGCCTAACACTACCTGGAATAAAACTTGTCAGGGAAAAAAGTGTGTTTTTCTAACAGTAACAAGGAAATATGGGTTAGAATAAAGAAATCTGTTGTACTGTTCTAAATAAAGTGAATGTTTTGCTGAAAAGGAATACATTGAGGGGGAAGAAGTCAAGAGATCATCGCATTTCCGCATTTTTTAAATAATGAAAAAGACTTGGTGTTTTTTCATTTTTATTGGCTCAAATTGTACAGGAAGCGCACTAGTTACATCTAGAGAACACTTAATGAGTTAATGAGGTCTGAGTCTAGATCATGTGTGCCCCAGCTTTAGCTGAGGATCATGTTGATGGGTAGGACCCCAGAAGAGTCTTTTTTGTGATCTGGGCTTGTTAAGGATGGCCCTGAGATGGAGCAGTTTTATATTAAAGGAGCACCTTTGGATCCTTTTTCTCTGACGGAACAGCCAAGGAATTTTGATGGGCCAGCATTGCATGAAGCTATAGAAATTTCCAGACTGAAACTCTGTGAGTAGTGACCTGAGTCACAGCAAACATTCAGCTGCAGAGTGAGAACCAGTGAAGGGAAGCAAGAAATGTCTGCCTAGATTCCCAGCACTGCTGGAATGTAAAGAGGAACACAGATATGCATGAATTTTCACCATACTTTACTAAAGAAAGGTATTCTGCTCTTTCCTGATTGCTCCATAATCTCTAATCATCAGTTCTAACAGTTGAAGCTTCTGCAAGTATATGTTTTGGCATCTCACTTAACATCCTTTGTTAAGTAGGACTTTGCTGAAGCTGTGGTTTCAGACAACACTGCACATGAGAAAATACTCCAAAAGAAATTTGAGTATAATGAAAATTAAGGTCTTCCCTTTGCTGTGGAAAGGATTAAACATGGGGAGTTGTGTGAGCGTAATGAGAAACAAATGTTTGCCAGTAACTATATGAGGGTGCTTCAGTATCAATAGTTGTGTAAGCATTGCACATGCTATGACAGCATAACAACAATCCAAAGCTGCTTACTCTTGTACAGAAAAATCTTTATTTCTGGGTGACTGATTGATAAGGACGTCTTCAGAATACAGTCTCAGTCTCCTCCTTGGCTCAGTGTCCTTACACCCTTGAGTATCTCCAAATAAATCTTGTATTTTATCATCTCCCTTAACATGTGCATTGTGTATATCAGTCTCCATGGATGGTAATGCATTGTCTTGGTTGTCACGGTTTATCTTTGCTTCCCCACTTTTTCTTGCTTTAAAATCTGTGTAAGATCATTGTGTAACCGACCAAATCCTTTAAAGCTACAGAAACCTACAGACTTTGAAGACCAGTTCGTTAGTACGTGGTGATGTTAAGGACAGTGTAGCCTTCCAGAAGATTACACTAACTTCACAATTCAGTAAACCAATCTGTAATGGTAATAAGAGAGAAATATGTGCAGAGATGTGTGGAAGAAGCAGGAGACAATCATAATGAATGCTTCAATATGCATAATTATGTGAAGCTCTGTAGTGTGAAATAGTTTGTGCAAATTGCTATGTGTGACATACTTGTTCTCAATATACCTGTAAACATGAGTCCTTGCTTCAGCAAAAAAGTCATTGATTGAAGCTCTGCAGAAATCTGCAAAAATGGAGAAGCAACACTGGGGACCTAATCGTTCTGAGGCTTGTGAAATAGTCTTCACTTTGATCTGCATCAAAGCTGCTGCTTCAAAGTTATTTCTAGAGGACAGAGACTGAAATTGGAAAAAGAAGGGAAAGTAGTGCATGAGCCTAATGTATGAAAGAGTCCCTGTTTTTCTGACTGCTTGGTTTCTGCGCTGCAATGAATGCAAGATGAGAAACCGGGAGTAAATGAGCTGTAATTAAGTAGCAATGGTAGCAATGCATTTGATCTGGCTGTTTGTATTGTTAATCTGTTCGACTGCTGGCCGCAGAATCCACCCAGAGGAATACTAGAAGTATTCTCTTTAAGGAGTAGAAAAGGAAGGGAATAATCAAGGAGGCAATATTAATCAAAACAGGAAGCTATAATAAACATCAATGTTAGAATGTTTTTCATGTGATATGACATCTGGTGTTTATTTAATGTATGAACTCCTATAAAGACACAGTTCTTACCCGAAAGACTTTATAATATTAACATAACTTTATTCAGTGGGCTTAATTGTTATCATTTAACTATTCTGTCTTCAGTTACAGGGTATTTATGTGTATGTAAACAAGATTCTGCTTTAGTCAGGTTTGACCAAATTATAAGTACTTAGGTTTCCTAAATAAGTTGTAGACCTGCTGCCTAAGAAAAGAAGTACAAGGGAAGTGATATTAAGCTGCTTCTCCACCTTCCTGACTTGATTCCCAACACCGCCTGACAAGCTTGGGTGATTAGTACACCCAGGATGAAGTAGAGATGAAGGCCATCTGGACAGCATTTCTGTTTTCTTATACAAAACTTAAAAGAAAAAAAAATGTCTGCTGAAGTCTTCAGGCAGGAAGTATTACTCCCATATCCTATGTGAATATCTCAGTCATGTGTAGAGAAGTTCTGTGTCAAAGTTTGCAATAAAAATAACAATATGAATAGAGGATAAATTTGAATATTTTTCTACAACCAAAAAAAAAAAATATGTAGAGACCGATTTAAAGAATCAGTAGTATTTTGAAATAAGGTTGTCCAACCTCATCATACTTCTAAAATTTGAAGCACAGAAGTCTATAAACAGAAAATTGCTGTCTTAGAGACACAGACTACTTCTGTGAGATGCATTCTATTATTTTTCAAAGCAATTTAGGAAGTTGAATATCCTTCTTCATGTGTTGTGCATGCAAAAAATTGGTACAAGCTTTCTCGTGAGGAAAAACAAGTAGCATCTAATTCATCTGTAGAAGCCAGGACTTTATTAACTCAGTGGAAAATATATATAAATTAATAAAGGTAAGGAATAAAAATACAGGAATTACTGTTTCCTCATATATTTTTCAAATTTTATTCTTCCAGAAAATTGAGTTTTGAATTTAGAAAATGCTTTTAGCGATTTTCTATCATGAATGTTTTCATGCCCAGTGTAAATGGAAGAAAATAATTACAGGCTTTTTTGCAAAAAGGAACTTTTGCAGAATCTAGGATCAAAAATAGAGCCAAACTTTGTATCTATCTGAATACATATTTAAATACAGTGGGTAGTGGAACAAACATAAATCTCCCAGTTGTTTTTAGTAGCTCTGTGTAACGAAGAGTAAGATTTAGCCTTTGTACCAATAATACCACTATGAGATTTACCTTTGATTTCAGGTAACTGAAGAGAGCAATACATAAGCACAGATTCCTCATCAGTCAAGGAACCATCATAACAGCACTAACTGTGCACTCAGCTTTGTGTTTTATAAAGAATGAGTGTAAAGGGGAGCCAGGCTTGTGGTTAAATGAGATATTTTGTGATAGATGTTTGCTTTTGTCTTTGTAAAGACAGATTCATCTTTACAGAAACATGTTTGAAATATGAAATATAAGTAAATAAAGTAAAAAAATCAGTTATAAGCATCAACCTTTGAGGATCTTTTTCTTGTAAGACATGATTTTCGTCTAGAAAATCCACGGCTGTATAGATGTTTGGATCATGCTTTTTATAAGTTGAGTAAAGAATTGAGATGAAAGAAAGTTGAGATGATTAAGAGCTTAAGTCTTGAAGACTGCTTTCAGATCTTCCTAGTGCCTCAAGGGTGAAACTTTTTTTCGTGAATGATAAAGCCCTTTTCCAGCTGCACATATATGGTTTACCCACATAGAGCTATCAGATGGCTGTAAATTAGGCCAGAAATTTGTCCTTCATCCTGAGTCCAATAATTCATTGCAACAGCAATTTTTGTCTAACTTAAAATAATATCCAGGGAGTCTGAGTACAATTCTCTATCTGAATTTGGGTCTTCACCTTTTCCTGGCCTGTGGTATGCTTATGTTATTCTTGATTTGCAATATGCTGTAACAGTGTTATTAAATGAGTCTTGTTCTAGTAAAAATTGTCTGTATACTTTATCTTTTTCACTAGCCAAAATGAAAAAATTAATTTCAGGAACTCACGACAAAGCTTGACTTTTTAAAGACAGAGCAAATTCAGCAATGTCCTATTTCACTTTTCGTTTATCCTTTCCTTCTTTAAAGGTCTAGCGGTTGTTGACTGATGGCCTGAATTCAGCAGGTCATTTATCCATGAGTTTCTTCCTTATCTTGACCTCTATGATTTGTTGCTGTCATGGGTGAAGTAGTGATTGGTGACTTGCTGGGCCACTATGGGAATTAACAGCAGGTCTAACAGCCTGTCTGATTCCAGCATTGAGCTTAACACAGTTCGTTTTGACCCCTGAGAAACTTAGTAGAAGGAATCCAAACAAGAGCTAGAGAAAACAGCAACAGGCTGCACCTGATATTTTTCTGAATTCCTGAATGCTTATGCTATAGATGACCAATGGTGGTATGTTGTGGTTAGGTAAAAGCCAATAGATGTATTGTAGTAGTTAAAGACCCAATGAACACATAGCCTGATTGATAAACAGACAGAAGTGTATGAATTACACTAGTTTTTGCAAAAATGGTCTTTTTCTGCCCAAACTGTGAGTAAGTCCTTCATGTCACGTTCACCTCAACAGCGACAGGCCACAGCAACCATGCAGTGTTGTACTTCAGACCTCTGGTGCTTTGCCTGCACCCGGCTGCTCCCAAGATGGGCCAGGCACAGGCAAGAATGGTTTATTTAAAGCTCTGCACAGAAAGAAGTGGTGCTGGGTGGCTAATCCATAAATCCAGCACGATGACTATCACAACTTTTCATTGTTTTTATACATTTTAGCAAAGACAGTAATGTTCATTTACTACAAGTTATGTGGTTCTCTTATTAATTAGTATTCTATATTGTACTGGTTAAAAGATTCCCTAACTTCTTATACTGATTAAAGTGCATGGTCAGAGCTGGTGGTTTCCTTCGGTCAGTGGGCTGTGAGTAAGTGGTGGTGATCTCCTCTTGCTAGAATAATCTTTTATCCAGACAGAGCTGATTTCAGCACAGTTGCTGAGTTGGCTTTATGAGTTTCTTCCTCACCTTGGGAGTTCTGCCCGTAAATTCTGCATTCGTTGTGTCCACTATCAGTAAGTAGTACATCCTTCTCCACAAGCTTTGTCAACCTCATCTTAAGTCTGAGACCACTGAAACACATCCAGCCCTAAACCTTAGCCAGATAATTCTACTGACAAGTAATTTATTTTTCTGACAACCGGACATCAAACCCCTGCTGTGTCGCTCCCTCAGGACACCGTGCTGGCTCCAGGCCAGCTGCCATCTCCAGGGCCCAGCCTGGTACTGGCTGTGGGCACTGATCTTCCAGATGTCCTGCCAGGCAGGAGGATGGAATGGCCTGCACAGAGCCCAGAGTGCCCTCCTGAAGCAGGAGGGCCACTGCTTGTGGAGAGCCTGCTGCTCACTGGGGACACAGGCTCCCAGCTGGTGGGCAAGGGGTTGGGGAGACCACAGGGCCAGTGTGGGGCAGGGGAAAAACGCTGCATAACAGCAGCCAGAGGAGAGGAGAGGAGAGGAGAGAGAACACGCAACAGCAGCAGCCCTGCAGCACCAGGGTCAGTGCAGAAGGAGGGGCAGGAGCTGCTCCAGGCACCGGAGCTGAGATTCCCCTGCAGCCCCTGGTGCAGACCATGGTGAAGCAGCTGGGCCCCTGCAGCCCGCGGGGTCCGCAGTGAAGCAGAGATCCACCCGCAGCCCGTGGAGGACTCCGTGCTGGAGCAGGGGGATGCACAGAGGGGGTTGTGACCCTGTGGGAAGCTCATGCTGGAGCAGACTCCTGGCAGGACCTGTGGCCCCACGGAGAGAGGAGGCCACGCTGGAGCAGGTCTGCTGGCAAGGTTTGTGACCCCATGGGGGACCTGCACTTGAACAGTCAGTTCCTGAAGGACGGCACTCCATGGAAGGGATCCACACTGGAGCAGTCTGTGAAGAACTTCAGCCCATGGGAAGGACTTACTATGAAGAAGTCCATGGAGGACTGTCTCCTGTGGGAGGGACCCCACACTGGAGCAGGAGAAGAGGAAGAGAAAACAGAAGCAGCAGATACAAGGTGAACTGACCACAACCCCCATTCCTGTCTACCTCTGGGTGCTGATGGAGAGGAGGTAGAGAATTGGGAATGAAGTTGAGCCAGGAGAGAAGGGAGAGCTGGGAGAATGGTGTTTAAAATTTGGTTTTTATTTCTCGATATCCTTCTCTTACTCAGTTTGCCCGTGATGGAAATTGGTGAGTGACCCATCCCTGGTTTTATCTCAACTTCCAAGCCTTTCGTTATCTTTTCTCTCTCCTGCCCAGCTGAGAAGGGGAGTGATAGAGCAGCTTTGGTGGGCACTTCATGTCCAACTAGGGCCAACGCACTACACTGTCCTTTGATTTGATGTATAAATTTCACGCAGTAGCATCATTAATGAAAAAATAAATAGCTATTTGTTTTGTTTTATGCCTCATCCTAAGTGTAAATCTCTCTCTGTAGGACATAATTTTTGCTTACGTTTGTGTGTTTGTTCTCTTACACTCCTGCAGTTCTCCAGGAACAACCTTCAGGTGAATCAGAAAGCTCAATCCACAGAGCTGTCCCCTTCTCTATCTTAGCTCATTTTATAATCATAATATTAATTTAATGGTTAGTTCCCAAGAGTTCAAGTGGTGTTAGTTAGTGTGTATCTGCATATTTGTTTTACCCTTTGACTAAGCTTAGTGACAAGACATTGCTAACAATGCAATATCTCCTTTGAAATATCAGAACAGTAGCAAGAATTTAAATTCATAAACTTGAATTTGGCCGTCTCTTAGAATATTCAACAGTAATATCATTATATTCTGCAAAAGATGCTATTAAAATGTCAATATTTGTTAGAACTACCCAGTGTAGCAGTGCAGGTACTGCTTTTTCATTTCTATTCTTTCATTAGACATTTTGGGGCAGCCTGGGTACCTCAAAATAATGGAGTATCTGCTAATAGTGGGCAGAAGAGTGGATAGGAAAGATGTTGACATGAGTGTTACTCTCCTCTGATAAAATTATGAACCGGATCCTTTGCAAAGAGTGTGATGGATTTCCTTCTGCCAGCTGATATAGCACCCTTTTTCAATAAAGACAAGTGCTCTGAATTTCAAAAAAACCCATCTGGTTTCCCATCCTACTTGAAAACCAAGAGACTGGTCCTCATTCTAGATATCTTTCTGTTGTTATCCTCACTATTCTCGGCAACACACACATCAAAGTCTATTCCACAGATAAACAAACTGAGACTCAGAGATGGAATCTATCCAGTCAGATTGTAATTTATTTATAGAGATAACTAAAGATCAAAAGGATACAACCTGTTATTGGTTGTAATTTTTGGATCAGCAATTCAGTGATTATTTTAAGTTATTTCTTCCATTATGTAAAAGTTCCAAGGCAACAGTCTCTGAAAAAGTGAGTTAGCCTTTTTCCTATTTGCAATAGTACTAATCTTATCTGGAGCACTGGAAAGGGCTGGAATCTTCCTTAGAGCAAATAAAATCTGACTTGTGTGATTTAATATTCCCTGATGTGCGCAGTCATTTGAGTTTTCATACTAGTGAGACATTGTGCCATAAACGGTGGCCGCCTTTAGACAAAAAGAAGCAGATTCAGTTCACTGATTGAGGCAATTTTCATGTGTGAAGGCGCAGTTCCCTAAAGTTTGATGTCCCAGGACAGTTGATAAATGTGATACTGCAAGGTCAGCTGTTACTGATGCAATGCAGGTTTGGTTGACTTCCATTAAGGAGAGTTCTTTTCCATAAGCATATTTTAGTTGGGGTTTTAACCTATGAAATACCGGGGTGTGGGGGTTTTAGTGTTTTGGGGTGGGCTTTTTTACCCCCTTTTCTTTCAAAGAAGTAAGGGGAAAATGGAGTGTTCAATGTGAAGAGAAAAAATGGTATATGCTGCAGTAGGTATGGTTTATAGGAAATAGCTGTACGGGCAGGCAGATTCAGGAGTCAGATCCTAACTGCTAATCATTCTTTGCTCTCATTGTAGGATGACTTACGTGGAGCAGGTATGTCCACAGTAAGCCAGAGTTTTGAGCTGTTGTGTTGGTGTAGCAGGGTGAAATTCAATTCCTGAACAGTAATTTTGTGCAAGGCTGTGTGCCATAGGTGTCCTGCACTGGCACTGCTGAGGAAGGTATTAGAGGGTAGGAAGAGAGACACAGATCATAACAGTAGGTCTCTTTCCTCCTGCCATACTAAGATATTTGCAGCCCTCAGCACCTTTCAACCCTTTGGGATAATCATCCAGTGAGGATTTATTCAATGCTTTTAATTGTATTTTCCTTGCAATAAACTTCCCTGCATTTACTACCAAGGCAGTGAGATCCTTTGGACTGCAGGGACTCCTTGCCATCGAGGTGTAAATGTTTGTAACGTGGGGAGTGGTGGGAGAGGTTGTTGTTGCTGGGATGGGACGTGTGGTGGTGCAATCCTGGGTACGCATATCCTTTCACACAGATAACTCATAGATTTCACTTCCTTGAGATGAACATTATGACACTGGACCTATTTGATGGTGATATTTTCCTCCCGCAAAAATTCTGTGGAGAATATATGGTCTGATTAATAGTGAAGTAAAAGAATCAACAAACTACGAGAAAGTTCAAAAAAAATTGCCACATTATCCCTTTTGTTTTGCTCTTTTGTTTTTAGCAACAAGAAACTCTTATTTAAGAGAGGCTGAATAAATTGGCAATGAGTTGTGTCCCTAACCATGGGCATACATCACAGGCTTGGGGAAGCTGCCCAGTGGAAAGGGCCCTGGGGATCCTGATCGACAGTGGCTGAGCATGAGCCAGTTGTGCCCAGATGACCAAGAAGGCCAATGGCATCCTGGCTTGTACCGGCAACAGTGTGGCCAGCAGGACCAGGGCAGCGATTGTTCCCCTGTACTTGGCACTGGTGGGGCCACACCTCAAATCCTGTGTCCAGTTCTGGGTCACCTCTGAGGCAGGGCGACTGAGGTTCTCATTAATAGATCCCTTGGGGTGGTTGCAGTGAAGTGATAGGTGTACATATGAACCAGATTTATTTTAAATCAATTTGGTTGCAACGTAAGGGAGGCATACAGCCATTTTGGTCCTTTCCATAAAAAAATATAATAAAGAAAATATACAAGGAAAAGAAAGAAAGAAGTGGAAAGAACAAGAGTAGACAGAGGAGAGGAAAGATATCATCACCTGCAGATCCAGCGACAAGACCTAATAGTTGTGATTTCAATGTCCATGGTTGGAGTGATGGTAGCACAAGCTTCGAAGCTTCCATCTGCTGCGGGTTGGAGTGAGGGTAGCACAACCAAGAGTTTGATGGATTACGTACATCCACACCTACTGGGAACACCCTGATACTTCTCTGGGGGGGGAGTTTTACACTGTCAGATGCAGTTGTGCCAGTCAGAAGGGAGGAAATCCTTCAGGCTTACCTGTGAGTCTGGGATACCTCCCCTAGGGCAGGGGGTAGTTTTACACTGCCAGCCTTATCGGAGGGAGGAAGCTGGCAGGATGAAAAGCTTTACCCCACCTCTGCAGGATCTGCTTCTTACCGGACTTTCCTCTTTTCTGTCATGAAAATCCTTCCTTTAAGACATGAGTCCTGGGTCATCAGGGAAACAATAGATTACAGGACTCACCCAGCTCATCAAAGCAAAGTTATGTAGATCATACACCAAATTGACAAAATTCACTCATAGAGATAACTTGAAGTAAACCTGGCTGAGAATTACACTGCAGTTCATGGATATACAGGATCAGTAAAATAAAAAAAACAAATTCCAAAAAAAAAATCACTCCAAACAATACAGAGAAGCAAATTACATAATTAATAGTTTTATTTGTCTTCTCAGAGAAAAACTATGGATTATGTAAGCACAATAGCACCAACACTCTTCATTCCTGCAGTGTTATCTCTGTGGGATGGCAGAGGTTTTCCTGCCTTGATGTGTTTAATGTAATTTTTCCAGGAAAATGTTTTCATGCACTGATCAAAGAGAGAAGTTATGTGTGCTACAGACGCCAACCCCCTTCTTTTTTATCACTTTAAATGCAAAAAAGGTACAAACTGCAGCCTTTTTAGAAAGTTGCTTGCTTTTCATGTTTTCATTGTCAGATGTCTGTAGCGCCTCAAATATGAGGGTACGTGGGATGAAGGAAAACATAAGGCTGTTTCTCCCTGCTGCGTTTAACCAAACCAAAATGGGAGAGCAACTGAGTTGTCTCAGGCACTCTCAACAATCTCTGTTGAAAATTTTGCAGCCTCAAACCAGGGCCAGAAGGTTAACTGAAGTTTCAGAAGCTTTACAGAATTTTTCTCCAGTAAACATACAAAATCTTTTCAGTTTGGAGGGGGGTGGAGTAAAGGAAAGAGAAAGCTGTAGAATTCTGGCACAGTTTTAATACTGAGAAAAAGCTAAGCTAAAGTCTGTGTGATGTGTAGAGCTCTTTCAGTTTCCTTAAAGTCAGAGATACTTGAAGCTCACTTTTAACAGCTTTTCTCAGTAGTATACCCATTTTTATTGACCTCTGCTGCTTTCCACCCAACTCTATGATTTGTTCTGCTTTTAAACACAATGTAGGGTGTTTCCAGGCAAAGCACTCTTACAGGTGATTTCATAAGACAATAGTTCTCTCAGCCCTGTGTAAATGCGGGCCAGACCTGCACTTACAGCAACAAATGGCTTCAGTAGCCTTCCTAGTATCACACCAGAAAGTATCATGACAGTCCTCTGCTGCATGATGAATATCAATGTTAAGAACCTGATTCCAGTATATATTGGATTTTTAATGTGATACCACTTTTAAAAAGCTACCAATACCTTCCTATTACCCCAACTGTGATTAAAGCTAGTATCAGGGAGAGGAGTATTTTCATGTACTACTGCAGTGTCTCTAGCTAAAGATCTTTTACCATCTGGGTCACCACAGATGACTTTACCTTTACCTTGAAGGCTTTTTCCTCTTCTTTTCATCTGCTTTGGCAACCATCCTGCATTAATTGTAGAGTGGTTAGAAGGCAAGGAAGGTTTGTGCTCTTCAGTTTTCAGAAGACCTTCTGTTCTCTAGGAAAAAACCTAACAGTTCTGGATTGCACTCAAGAGATATTAATAATTAATACAGCTGAAACTTTGTAACTTTCTAAATCAGTAGAGTGAGACACTAGTATGTATTTAATGTCTGGATTTCTGTTTATGATCCATATGCAATTATAAAATATACCACTGGAATGAAATCATTGTATATTTTTAGCAAAGGAGTAGGGCTGGATCTTTCTTTGGAGCAACAGTTTTGATAAAGGGCTGATCTGACTGTGATCCGGGTTAGAAGAATGTGACAGCTGTCTGTGCAATGCTGTTACAGGGACAAGAGATGACACTATGCCAAAGGGTGCAAAGCGATTGAGGAAAAAACTTACTTTTGTTTTCTTTACCTATTAGCTCTCTGCCTATTTAGAAGCTGGTGTTGGCCTTAACTCATGTAGCAATGTCAAAAGAACAGTGAGACAGAGAGGTAAATTTTCCAAATGCACGCATTGATAGTTCATACACTGTGTGCTGATTAACAGCACCAGAATACACATGATTTTGGCACTTCTTTCATCAGGAACCATTTTATGTATGAAGATTCCAACTAAGGTTTCTAGCACCTACTTCAAAACAAGCTTTTTCTGCTAAGATCAGTTTGGGCCCCTACAGTGGCTGGTAGTTCCCAGCTAGTGAGAATTCAGTTATCTAGTTCATGTGTTTTTCAGCCAAGTGAAGGCTCTGTGTCTCTCCTGAATTCCCTGTACTGCGACTTCGTACACCACAGGTTTTCCATAGCAAATTCTGAATAGGTCTGCTGGTGCTGCTCAGTGGTTTGCAATGGGTTAAAAAGTAATGTCTCAAAAGAGTGAATACAATGGTGACGATGTCACTGCCTCAAGAGTGCTTTATTTTCTTGGCAGTGTGTGCTGATGCTAGACTAGTTCAAAGACTTGCATGTTCCTAGTGAACCTTTAGAATGCTGACATTGAATTCTGTTTTGCTTGCTATGTTGGATGGGTATGAAACCAAAGAAAAACCATATATGTCTGTTTATCCAATTTCTTGTTTGTATTTTAGCCTCTTGATACGTACATAAACTAAAACACTGAATGAAAGAAGTATCTAGTGTTTCCATATATATTTATAGTGTGGCTATAAAAGGTATTCTCTTCCTTTGTATAGCCCTAATTTTTTAATGAGAATCTCATCATTGATCAAACAAAAGACAAATTGAATATTCTTCTCTGTCCCAATTTATTTAGAAGTGTATGAAATATGCCCAAGTGAAGCAAAATGGTTGAATGTCACCTTTCAATCTACAATGAATTATTGTGCCTTCATTAGGAAAAAGAGTAAACTTTCATATCCTGTTGTACACATCAAAGAAAAGCTGTACATATTAATGGAAAGAAAAAGAGAGTCAGCAGTTCTTTTTGCCTCCAAAGCTTCTGTTGAGAATAGTATTCAAATATCTGTCTGCACAGAAGAAATTATTCCGTATAGTAACTGCAGCAGCATAGACTGGACTCCATGACCCAGAAAGACTACCAGTTTTCTCTGAAATTAATGGAAATTTTGTTGCAAACCTGGAGAGTCTTCACAGCACCTACATTTGGCAAACCAACAAGAGCAGAATAGGCAGGAATGTGAGAGTCTTAGACAGTGTGGTATATTTAAATCACAAATTTAAAACACTCAGGGAGTGTTGGCCCAAAATGGGTCAGGCTGGTGATTGTGACTGTTGGCTGGATTAAACAGCACTTAGGGAATTAAAGAGATCCCTGGGGAAAAAAAAAAAAAAAGGTCAGCNTTGACACTGATCTCAAAAGTGTAGCTTACTTATTGCCAGTTAATTACATGTCAATAATAAATGAATGAACCACTCTGATCCTGATTTGGTTTAACACCATGAACATTTTTTTTCCCTGTGATACAGGGTTTATTCAAGTAACTGAACAGAACAAGAGCAGACACAAAAAGCCAGGAAGGTTTTTTTAAATTGTGTATACGTACACTATACATAGCAATAAATGAGCTTAATCTTTGTAAGTGCAGAAATTATCTTTTTTTGGACATCAAAGGTTGTGTGCCCGCAATTTTTTCTGTATGCACGTCTGAAAGGCTGAATTTCAAGAACTGCATCCTTTCGAGTGCAGACACCTGATATCTGCAAAATGTACTTTGTTATTCTGATGGCCTACAGCACTTTCCTGCGCCTAGCAAAACATAACAGACAGTTGGATGGGTTTGGCTGACAAAGCTGGTGACATGCAATATGCAAAAAAAAAAAAAAAAAAAGGGGGGTAGTAAGAAGTCTCTCCTATCCTCTCTTGTC
>VZTG01007558.1:238841-322749 GCA_013397845.1 Melanocharis versteri
ACCTCTCCTGCCCTCTGCTGTCCTGTCCTGTCCTTTCCTCTCCTGTCCTGTCCTGTCCTCTCCTCTCCTCTCCTCTCCTTTCCCCTCTCCTCTCCTTTCCCCTCCCCTCCCCTCTGTTTCAGAACAAGTACCATCAGCCTGCAGCAATGACTTAGAAAGGGTGTTGTTACAAACAGGTGGTGGAAACCTGGCTTACTGACGGTAATGCTCGTCACACGGGTGGCAATAACAGAAGAAACACGGGCTTGCACAGGAAACACTCCTGGTGTTTTCTTTGATACTGCAGATAGAAAGTGCCAGGGAAAAGAGGTATTGGTATTGCCTTGCTACAGTGCCATGAGTAATGACTACTAAAATTACCGTTGACAGCAAGGCCTCTGACTGTAGTCATGCTTCTGAAAATAGATGGACATGTAACGGTTTTCCTTAATCATGTATTTCTCTTCCCAGTGAGATGCTGTCTCCCAGGAATATTGTTTGGACAAGTCACTGAAAGGATTTAAAAATGCTAATGTGCTATAATGATGTACTCAGCAACACATCAATAGATGGTTATTAATTGTCTTTCATCCCTCAGATTTTATTTCAGTGTTCTGAGCCACTAGTATTAGTCTCACTTCTCTTGCTGGCCAGAATTTTCTGTTATGGGATTTCAATTTTATTTTTGTCTTAGACACCAAAAATAATGTCTCAGCCCAAAACTAAACAAGCCCTAATTACTGTTAACTTTTTTTCTTTAACATTCACAAATTTCAGTATTGCTGAAGATAGTCAGAGGTAAGATATTTCTCAGGTATATCTCAAGTATCTGACTTTGGAACTCTGAGAGACAACATCAATATTAATGGAGGTAATAGAATAGAATAAAGTACAATTCTATTTGGATTCTTTGAACCTGAGTCAGAACAGAAAATAATAATAACTTGTGTACATATTCAAGTAAATTCTATTGTAATCAGGGTTTTCATCCTGCAGATTTCTGGAGAATTCTTTCAAAGAGAGATTTAGATCCTTGATGCTAAACTGACTTTTAACTTCTGTTGTTTTATATCTTTTTATACCTAAGATATCCTCAGTGAAAAGCCCTCTATGGATGAATTTCCTTTCTGACAGCAGATTTATTATGATGTAATGTATTACTCAAATAGATGCCAGGCAAGTGAATGACATTCCATCTGTTTTGAAATATAGTAACAACAATCATATTTTTAAACAGTATGCTTTTGCAATTTCTATACTAAATCTTTTTTTATACTTCCTGTATATTAAGAACATTTCTTAACTTTTCTGATTTTTTCCTACGGACATCGCAGGCTGCTGGTTCAGTAAAAGACCTATACCTGGTTTATTTAATTTTTTTCTTATTTTTTAATTCCTCCCCCACCCCGCCCCAATATCAAGCTTTACATTTAGCTTTATGAAATTAAATATTGAGGTAATTTTACAAAAACAAAAACTGTGGTCTAGTAAAAAATAATTGTAGATTAAAGGTTATTTGTTTACAAATTACTGCAAATATTGTAGCTTATTCCAAGTTTTCTCCCATAGCTATTGTGATCCTAATAATCTACCTGAATTCCTATCTCAGCTGATGTTTTTTCTTCATTGTTATCAACCCTAGAACAAGCAAATGTATAACATGAAGTATTCTTGTGCGGCACCTGACCGTTGCACTATCCCATTTCCTTTATTGTTTTTCCTCTTTTTTTCCAGTTCTCCAGTGGTAGGGAATAGGGAAAATTACCATATTAGCGTTGAATGTTCTTAGTGATTTGATTTACTGTTCATAAACTGTTAAGGAGCTGATTGCTGCATCTGACAGCTAATCAAGTGACTGAGTGATACTTTCATAAGCTTGGAAAGGATTGTTTAACTGTCTCAGCAGAGATTTTATATGCTAGACATGCTTCTGAAAGCACAGAATCTGTTATTGTCTGTTCAAATGAAATGCTACCTTCCTCCTTTGGTTTCAGTGGTAAAGTAACACCTTGCTCAACCAAATGAATAAGCACAGCAGTTCTACAGAAAACGGAGATCCACACAGGCTATTTAAAAGACTTTCTGTAGATACATGACATTCTCTGGTTTATATTTCTGCAGTTTAAATGCACCAACAAGAAATCAAGGACTTGACTTGATCTTTAGCCATTGCTTTGGAGAAAATTTGACTGTTACGGTAATAAATTTTTAATTACCCTTTCGGCACTATAATAACAAAGTAATCAGTATTTCTGACAGAAACCTGAAAGACAATTATGCAACATGAATTATTCATAAAAGTGATGTTACTGCCTGGCAAACAAGGAATAGATCCAGGATTTTCTCACCTGAAGGAAGCTTGCAGGAACCTCCTAGCTACTGCATCCTGTGACTTCTCTGGTACAGCTGTTCAAATCATAAGTATCAGAATTTATCTAAACAGTTGCAGTGTTTTGAAAATTTCAGTGGCTCTGTCTTAGCTTTTCTGCTTTGTGCAAAAAAAAGGTGCTATTTTTCCTATGTAGAAAATTATGTATTAAAAAGTGAAGAAAGAATCCTAAAATTTGCTAAAGTTTTCTTCATTATTTTTGTTCCATTTCTATGCTAAAAAAGTTTGGCAAATTCAGTCCTTTCTTGACGTTTTTCCTCATGATAAGGCAAAACTGTGATTTTTTTTTAGAGGGGTGTTTGTTCACGAAGGAGATAACTTTCTGCCTTCTAAAGGACTGTTTGATTCAATTTGTTTTGTGCAACCTTTACTTCAACATATGTGGTGTGTGTACACTTGCAGCCACAACCACCCTCACTGGTGCTTTATGTAATTTATAGGAACAATGATCGATCCTGTTCTAAGAAAATTATGATTTTGTATTTGCCTGTACAAGTAATAGCATAAGGAATTTTATCTAATTTTATTAAAAGAGTCACAATAGAAGCAACCATTAATTGACAGAAGGGCCACTAAACTGAAATTTTTAATAATATCAACGTTTCTTGGCTATAGGTTTCAATAAAGGAAGATGTTATGGACACGTGCATTTTGAATTGACAAGAATTCCTGGTAGGTATGCTGTCAAGGAAATGATGTGCAGATAACATGTTCAGGGATGCAAGCAAGGAAATTGTGCTCTCTAGCTGACTTTCTATAGAAGGTTTTGGTGTCAGGACAGATTACTATGTGTCAGAAAATGGAACATAGAAACAATATCTCTTAAAGTATTTGCTGTGCATGCTCAGGTTTCGCCTGTATCATGGCAAAAAAATTTTCATGGAACCACCAGTTCTATCTCTATAAATTTCCTTCCTGCCCCGATGAAAAAGATAATCCCTGTTTCTCAAATGTATTAATTTCTTTACCTCTTGCGAACAAAGTATTGGATAATGGAACTTTCAAGCTAATCTTAAACTTTAGTTTTTCCTTCAGATTTTCTGGGCATATGAAGTATTTAATAACCAGCATGTGTGAAAATGCATGTAGGGATGTGGCAGCCTTACCTGGGTCCTGAAGTTCTGCTTCATGCTGACGGTAGAACAGCAATAACTGGGAGAGACATATTCAGGTAACATCTACACCGATAGGATGAATCAATGCTTTGACAGAGCATCTGAAGTGGAGAAAGGCCTAAGACACAATACCTGGGCTAGTCTTTTTCAAATTTTGGACATACAGATGTGTTCTGGTTCCATTTTTTTTCAGTTGTATATGTTGCAGCCATATGATTCGTAATGTATTTATAATTTATCTTACAGATTGGGTCCCCACTTATCAGTCCTTCAATTTGTGTCTTTGGATTATGTTCTTTAAAACCCTTTCTTTTCCACTGAGCACTTCTAAAAAGACACTGAATGATACTCATGCTACTCTGCTTGCTGTAATATTTAGAGCAAGAAGACAGTAGGTCATCTGAAAAAAAAACGCCAAAGAACACACAGAAAGTCTTACAACAAAGAACTCTTCTGGGAAGAAAAAAAAGTATGTGACTAACACATGGCAAATGACAGATTTTTCATGTATGTATTGAAAAAAACATTGGTCATAAGGAATCATATTGAAGAAAATTGTGACTTAGTTTTAAACTCCCCAGCTGTTAAATATTCTAGATTCCTGATATACAGCTAGAGTTCATTAGCAGTCTTGATAATGTGCAGCAGACTTTCCAAGTAATTAAATAAATGTGAGACACATAATTTTACACAGTTGTTACACTGCAAAATCAGTGATCAATCTTATTCTCAGCCCGTTTCCTAAATACGAAAGCACTGCGATGTCAGAAGTAAATTAGGGTTCTGCAGGCTGACTTGCTGATTCTAAGTGCTATTGGAAGAAAAAGATTAACTTTGCTCCGTCAAAAATAGCTGAACTCCTTGCCTGAATGTGTGATTCAAACGTTTTCCTTGTTTAAATAATGCAATATAAAGTGAAAAGTGTCCAGAATCAGGCTGAATATTGAAACCAGATGATTTGTGATGTATGAAGTTAGATGCTCAGAAGAGATTTTTTAAAAAAACCTCCAGAGAGTATATGAGCATAAAATTCTACATAAAAATAGGGAGATGAAAATGCAAATTAAAATTTGGCCTGATTGACAGCAATCTCAGAGATCTCTGAGACTATTGAACAGCCTCCTAAGGAAACCATCTGGCATTGGCAAGGAGATTGGCACGGTGTTTGGCAGGGTAGCACTCATCACTCCTGAATCTAATGACTCAATTTTGTTTCTTCTGTTTCACTAATAACATCATGTTCTCCTGCAAATGTGCGTGATTTCTGGTCTCATTTACTGCCTTATGGTCAAATGAAAGTATACACGAGAATAGACTCTGGGCGTCTGATCGGCATAAGAAATCATGGTTGACGTGAGGCTCCGTCATACAGGAGTATCGGAAAAACTGATTTTTAGTATGAAGTTGTCATCAGTGAAATTATAATTTTTTTGCTAATGGGATAGAAAGCTTTTGCCATTCCAGCTCTGTGTGATGCCAGCACCGGGTGGTAGACTCCACAGCCCAAACTTACCAGGTCTACTGAATGGAGAAAAATTATTTGAATTGGAAACGTGTCTAACCAGTTTGTGAATTCCATGCTTTTAATAACAATATGTATGTTCTACAGGCAGTAGTTAAGCAAAGATATTTCTAATATGGTATAAATCTCTTACTTTGAGGACAAATAATGTAAAATACAAACTGAAATTTATGAGAATTCGTAACTCTACAGAATTTCTGAGTCTTTCAATTTTTGTAAAAAAGACAAATAATTTTATATTGGTCCAGTTGTTCTATCTTAGCAGTTTGACTATAGTTTTTTAAGTCTGATAAGATGCCAGATTACTGATGTTAAAACATACCGGTTTTTCCTCTTTTCCCATTGTTTACTTACACATGAAGACCCCTCACACAGTGAATTAAATTGTCACTGTGATGTTCCCTGTTCATGTGATACTACTTGAGAGCACTGAAATCCAAGGTATTATTATATTAGACCTTAGGCATGTCTTACTGATCCAGTGTCTGCCATGTTCAATGTTTCTCCAAACTAGCCTGCAACGATTAGAGTCTGCTCAATGTTGCGGTGTCTTTATATATTTAGTGTCCTGTACTCTTCTCCACTGATACGCAGAGCTGTGATACTAATCCTTAATTCTCAGACACTCATTTTTTAATCAAACTAAATGTCATGCGGATACTAATAACATTTGTCCTACACATCAAATCTCATTCTGTTTTCAGCAGCCACCCTAGGTAAGAGTGGCATAAGTGTTCTTAAACTCCAAGGATATAAAACAGAATTCAAGGTCCTCAGAGGTCATTTCCTTGCTAGAATGAATGAGCACTGATGTCACTATTTTTGTAGTTTCAGACCTTTAAATTGATCCATGAGGAATATAGATGAATATTAAACAAATGAGTAGATTTTTTTCCTTAGTGTTTGACCCATCAGTTCTCAAACAACTAAATCTCACACATTTGTTATTCAAGCTACACCAGTAGTATCTTTAGAGCATGGTTTATCTGAATTTCAGTGTGTGCGAATTTATTTTTTACTTTCTTTGCAAACTGGCAGATAAATAATTCTTCCCTAAATAAACTGGCTGTATTTTGGCTGAGGATAGAGAACAGGCCTGAGGTGATGAAGTTTCAGTATGAGAATCTTTTACTACTTGGCCTGAAATACACTCTTTTAGAAGTCTTAGACATTCACTTCTCTAAGATATACAGAACATCTTTTAAGTAAGGTCGTGAATTATGTATATTTTAAACTGATTGAATTCCTATGAGAAACCAGAAAAAAAAAAAAATCTGATTTTTCAAGCAGAAATACACAGGTTTTTTCCCCACTTAATTCAGTGTTCGGATAAATATCCTGTTCTTATATAAATTTGTACAATGCCCAGTTCAGTTGTTGCCTCTAGGCCTGGCTGCAATTTAAGTAGTATACTAACTGATAAAATCTTTATCAGCTTGATTTACATGATAATAGAGAAAGTTGCCTCCTGTTTACCAACAGTGGCTTTTCAAGGGTCAGGTATAAAGTCTTACCTAATTCCAGTGTGAAATTTCTTCAGCTAAGCTTTAGTAAATGCAACTGGTTAAAATGTTTTGATGTACACAATGAATTAATTGTTCTGTTGGCGTTACAAGGTGGTTCTGAAAATTTTGCAGAAAAAGGAAGGAAAAAAGTCTACAGTCTGAAGCATGATTTATATTTTCATGTCACTAGCATGTTATCTCTTGCTAAATATCTCAATAAATTGTTCTGTATTCAGCATGTTTTCGGCAGTTAGTATTTCACACACGAAGCTCTTTTATTGTCTTTCTTAGGTATATGCAGATTGTGAACAACATAAGCAATTATATAGTTGGGTCTAACTGCAGAATGAGGAGCTCTGCTGTCTTCCTTTTTCCTCCCATTCGAGCTGTCTGTTGAACAGTTGAATATCTATTTACAGTGCTTCCTCTCTCAAAGGTGCTGCCAGGTCTTTTCATCTGACATCTTTCAAAGTACCCTACTTTGATTAGTTTCCATGCTTTCTCTGCACTACATCATGTAACTTTCATCAAAGAAAAGCCATTTTTGGCATGGAAAGAAAACTCCTGCTGTTAGCAGGAAATCTCTTGGAAAAGCTCTTTAATGCTCAATTACGTATGTTGAAACTTGGCTAGAAAGAAAACCTTCATGTTCCTGTTACCCAGTCTCTGTTCTAAAACTGGAAGACACTGGCCACCCAGCCACTTTACCTATTACAAAATCAGCTTTCCTCTTTCTGTGGAGTTTTTTATAAAATCAGATTGCTTAGGGGGAAGTCAGCTCTGGGCTGAAGATCCACAAGCTCTTTGATGGCCACTTAAATACTTCTGGAATGCTACATACTGCACAAATTACACAGAACTTTTACGCAAAGGTCAATTGTTTAAGTTCAAGTTGTGGTTATCTGAGATTCCTTAGAAACAAACACTTGAATAAATTGTTGAGATACAGGCTTTTGTTGCAGGGATTGCCTTAACAAACCAATACACAATACCTCTGCAGCATAACATTTTAAAAGCATTTTTAATTTCATCTGGGATTCGGTTGGCAAAACAAGACATAATTAAATGTCATGTGATAGAAAGATATAGTAGTTTGTAGGATTTCAGTATGCCTAAAAGTGATAAAGGGCTGTACGCACTTTTCTTCTGGCCATTTAATGACCCTTCCCTGATCTTCCCAGAAATGATTGAAAGGTTTTATATCAAAAGCCAGATGCCTGCTAGAAAATATGTTAACTATTAGCAGTAGGACCAAGTGGACTGGGAAAAGAATAGGTCACCAAAACATAGTTTATATTCTAGGCAATGGAAGCAAGGTATGAGGGTGTGCTTAATAAATAGAAAAGCAGTACTTACATGATAATATTGACCCTCATATTTCCCTAAATAAGTTTTTCTCATATTTCTCTTTCTTATCCAGAATGTTGAATAGTATCCTGCTATAGCAATCTTGTTACTTGTTGCTTCTACATTTATTAGTAGTTCTTCAAATTATATAATATTTGTATAATGGAATGGGAATTAGAAACTGCATGATGAGGTTTTAGCAGAAAACTAAAAATGTCCTTTGGAGGACAAGGTGGACAAAATGCTTGGAATTTCTATGTGAACTGTGTAGCTTGAGAATCTAGTGGAAAATATGATTGCTAATTTTGTCCCTGATTTGATGGAGAAACACTAAAACATTTTTCTATTGTCATGGAAGTCAAAGCCTGGTAATGGCTAAAAAAACTGATAGGGGTTTGTCAGCTTTGTACTTCAGAAAGTATTTAATTTTAAACAATGGCTTAAAATAGTACAGAAGTATTAATGATTACAAAAAAGAAAACAAAATAGTTCAGAGACAAAGAATATTGAAAGCCAAACAAGTGAATAGCTCTTGAAAGAAAATGAAAGAAGATGTGGGATGAGAAATATGCAAGGTCAAAGTGCAAAATAATGTGGAAAACTTGAAGAGGTGAGTAGAAAATGGAGAACAGGTTGAAAGGTAAGAACAGCCTAAATATGTTTGAATAAAAAAGTAAGATTCAGTGGCACACTTGGTAACACAGCAGTTTTCCAAGAAAACAGCAAGCCTGGAGGTTGTAACAAAAAATGTCACTGTCAGTTGCAGAAAACAGAAGAACATCAACAATTCGCTGAAAACATACAAGAAATGCAAGCTTACTGCAAGAATCAGCAGTCCAACTGAGTGGGTAATCTCCATTTTAAACCTCAGAAATTTGGAACTGCTTGCTCTTTTAATGCCATTTTTTGCCTCTAACTGAACTTGCTGTTTCATCAGGTATGTTTGTGTTTTGAAGGTCTTAAATAATTAAAGGACAGTGACTTGTGTTAATAGAGTACACATGCATTGGCTTCAATGTGTGAGAAAACAGATACTATTAGATCAACAGTGCATCATATTTTATGTGGCCTTCTCTTGACTCTTTAGTCCTCCCTGGAGAAAACTTGAGAATATTTGGTCTTGTAGGTGATAATACTTAAAAAAACTAGACATGCTCTGCAGAACAAAAATATTTGTGACCGCAAACGCAGACAAAGGAAACCCTCGACATCCTCTCAGAGGTGACGTGACAGTTGCACACCACGAAGTGGTGCTCAAGCTGGTCTGGCCTGGAGATTGGCTTTGTGTGTAATCACTGCTGGAGGAAGTGTAGACGTTTTGCATTTTGAGGATGGGAAGGTTTATATAAGGGGGCAGAGTAAGCCATAAGTAAGACCCTTAAATAAAAGGCAGTATTTGTTATATAAATATATTAAGAGAGTGCATCTTAATGACACCGTCAATGTTTTGGAAAATAATTTGAAAATCAAAGGGACTTTTGAGAGTCATTGCCGTGAGCACTGGCTTGTGTTAGCTTCCTCCATGACGTTGATTTTGGCAAAGTCTGTTGCTCCTGGCTTAGAAGAGGTCCTTATGTAGGTATGCAGTGTCTACTCAGCTTTTCCATAGCTTCATACCTGTGGCTGAAGCAGTGCTCCTTCTTGTCACGAAGCTCCACAAGCTAATGCAGCTATTGGCACTGAGAGCTGGGGCCATCACCAGGGCTAGCACAGCTCTTTCGCTGCGGACAACCCGTCCATTTTGTGGGAGCTTCCCCCAGAAGGGACCCAGCTTGTAAAAATCTTCAGCAACTGTCACAGCAAATTATGAGGATTTTTGCTTCCTAAGCAATTGTGTAGATGAGCATGCAGGCAGACTAGCTTCATGGCTGAGTTTTGGAGTCTTTTTTTACCACCAGGTAGAAGCAGAGAACTCTTTAACTTCCCCAGTGTAAGAGGACAGAGTTTTAAGTTATTTCCCCATTCTCATTACTGGGCCTTTAACCTAGTACTAGCTTCTACTCTTGACGGTTATGCACAACTATGTAATTGAAAATGCAAAACAGGAGTACATTAGTTGCAAAAACAGAGTCAATTACCACCTCTAAATATACACTGGCAAATAGAAGGAGCTCACATTTAAAACCCAGGTTAACGCAGTTCTTTAAAGCTCTGTCATGACCTAAATAAATACAAGAAAACACACTCATCCAACCAAATCATCTGCAATGGATAATTTTCTTTAATGTTTCATAACAAGTCTTCATGTTAGCACAGGATCAAGGTTTGTGTTTTAATCACACTGCTGGGGATTTACAATTGTCTTCAAAATCAATGTCAGATCTACAAGATTGAAGTAGCAATCCCTGGCCTTGCTGTTTTTCAATTCAGTATCAGATGAAAAAAATCATCACTTGGTTTCAAGCTTTTTCCTGTTTTTAAATGGCAGACACTTGTTTATGGGGGCTTAAGTTGATGTTTTTTGGTCTTAAGGTTTTTTATGTCTTTTTTACACATGCAGTGGTAGTTGTGTAAGATTTTCTGTAGTAATCCACAATAAATGTGTTCTATTTGTTGAAAATATTTATTGTAGATCCTTCAACTGTATTACTTTTTTCTTCCAGATAAACTATATTTGTCTTCTCTATCTTACCTATATCTTCTCAACAGAGATCATATTCCAGATGCTTATCCCTTCAAACATTGTTAAGGGCGACTAAATTCAAACCTGAAAAACAGGAATGCTTTTTTTTTTTTCCTCTCTTCTTTACCTACTGGAGACATGGTCTGTCCTTGATATTTCAGCCTATCAATATGTATGGCTCCACCAGATTAACACAATTATCCACATTCCTAAAGAGGCTTCTACACAAATAAGAAAACTGCAGCCAGAGCTATTGAACACATAGACACTATTTATAGCTTACAGTGTCCCTGGGCTGGTGATCACTGGCAGATAAATGTGAGTGTATTCAGGGGCAGTGTCAGCACTTGTCTGCTGACCACCATCTGCCCTTGCCCAGTGTTGGAGACTGTGCTGGCAGGGGTGGACTTTGATCTGAGCTGCTATGGGTCCTTCTCACCAGAATTTCACAATTTTGAAATTGAGAATAGGAATGGCAGATAAATAACTGCGTCTTCCCTTCACCTCTACTGCATATGGGCAGGCAAATAATTTCAATGCCTTTTGTCAACTGATATTGAACAAATTTATTTGACAGTTTGAAGGTTTTTTTGTATATTAATGAAAAAAGAAAATATATAAATTCAGTCATACTTACGAGGTAAATATTTAGTGTTCCTTATAGTTTTTTGATCCAGGTAACTAGAAATTTTCCCTTTGTAGTTAATGTCTTCAGCCTATGATATATCAAATGAAACACAATCTGAATATAAAAAATATAAAAACACTGTTAGTATTAAAGCATGTGCTTGTCTTCACTGCTTCTTTTTACTCAAGACAATCATATGTTAAATTTCTGAAAGATCTGAAAGACTGGATGGCAGATAAAAGACATATGATGGAAATTTCATATCCACTACAGAGTAGGGGATATGAAATGAACTTTGTCCTTATGCTTTCCTACAGATATCTAATTCTTTTTATTGTTAGGTAAGAGTTATGAAGTGTTTTGGGGGTTTTTGCACTTTTTTTTCTTAATGTGATCTTTGCATAATAAATTATGCAAAAATATATCCTGAAACATGATGAGCTGATTAAATACAAGAAAGAAACTTGAGTGCCAAAGCTTATAAATTAATTCAAGAACACAATGCTATCGTCCTTAAGTGTATAATGGATGCAACAAGAATGAAAAGTGAAGCTAATTAAACATAAAATGAATTTCAGGTATTTTTGCATTGATAAATATAGAATGATGTGTAATATTCCGAAGTTATGGCATATTTCAATTGAACTGCATCTTGCTGAGATCTGAATGCTCTATTTTATTTTTTTCCATTATTATTCTTTTCAGAGATATCCATGTTATTCAATGATGAGAACAAAATCAGAAATGCTTAAAAATCTATGAGGTAACTGTATTCAGCTCAGCTGTAATTAGAGAACTGAGAACCTCAGTTCTCAGATCCTGAGGGATCTTGATTTGTGATGGAAGAGGAAAGGAGAAGACAGCTTTTCATGATCAACAATATTTGAAAAAAACCCACACCAAATGTCCAGAAAAAAATGCATGGTTCAGAAGGCTGAACTGCATAAAAGCTTGATGTTAATGCTGCTGAAAGCATCCTGCTCTCTGAAAGTATCGTTCTAATGTGTTTTTGTTTACCTCCAGTTCTGGGAAATAGGACAGAATGGAATTACATGGAGAAGAGAATTGTAGCTTTGTTAGAACAGCACGTCAAAACCTGTTATTTCCAGATCATGAAACTCCTTAATATTCTGACCTTTTAATCCAGAGCTTACCAGCAAGCTGAAACATTTCAATTTGTGAAAATATCATAGAGATAGATTCCAGAGTATTGAAACCATTTGGATCAGTTCAGCATGTATCTTTAATGAAATGGAAATGCACTTGGCCAATATTTGCTCTATGGGCATGCCCTGTTTGCCCTCCAGTCAGACAAAATCTGTCACATCACACACCAGTGCTTAGCCCCAGAGGAAGGTCTTGGTGCATCGGGAGGCTTGCGGAACAAAAGCCAGCACTTGAGGTTTAATAGTTAAGCAGGTGGCATCATCAGCACCGAGATGTGTTTTGCTCCTGGTGGAATTGCTATTCAGTGGAAATAGTTCTTTAGCAATGCATACTATACTGTAATTAACCATAATGACTGCATATAAAAGGAAGGCCTCCCTTTGTTGTCAGGATGGAGTTTGGGGCCTTTCAGAGAAGCTACCATTAAGTTTTATGAACCTGTGGAGTAATGGCCCTTTAGAAACACACTTAATGTATTAAGCAACAAACAAATGTGCATTAACAGCTGCTGATTGGAAAGCCTGGATAAGAGAAATGCTACCCCAGTTTTACAAGAGGGACTGAAAAGCAGTCTTGCCTAAAGCTCTACACTGATTCTGTGGTTGAGACAGCTCTTCCACTCCAGTGCTTTAATTACAGGAGCAAATCATCATTTCACCAAATGTACATTCACCTGAATCTCTTAGCAGACAAGCAAGGGATTGATAGAAATATTCAGATGCATCACATTTCTGATACTGCCTTTTTCTGGTAATAGTACATTCTCTGAAGAGCATCTTTTCATTTTTTTTAATGTACCTTTGGATGGATTTTACGTTTTTCCTAGTATGTAAATAAAAATTTTAAACCAATTAACTTTTTTTTATCTCACAAAAAAATGTCCTGGGGTTTTTATTTTGCTTAGGCCAGTATTTAAGTATTTTTCTTTTGCTTAGGCCAGTATTAATACAGTCAGTGTATAACCAAGAGAAGCTGTCATCAGTCTCAAAGGAATAAAAGTTCGTTATGTGGTGAGGTTTTTCACTCAGTATAAAAGTTCTAAAATGCTGGTATCTCCTTTTCTAGTCTTTTGTAGAGGGCACTTATGTATTTCTCTGTGAGTGATTCTGATTGGGATTTTCTTAATGGATTTGTCTTACACCTAAATCTCTTAAACGAATGTTGCTTGAAACAATATTCAACTGTGGCAGTTCTTTTGTATGGTATTCTGAAGACATTTTATAGCTGGGAGAGTTGAATTCTTTGGACACTGAACTACCAATATTTATCCTCAAACATATGCATTTCAGTGATAAATCAGCTCACATAGCATTTTGTGAAGATGCTCAGAAGCACAAGTTCAGTCATCTATCTGTTTATGTCTAGGAGAATATCATAGTTTTTGGAAGAGTTTGCCATGCACTGAGTACTGCATTGGGTGACTGCGTGCTTAACTAAAATTCCTAAACTCAGTGAAAAGAGAATAAATCCAAAGAAAATACTACTACCTTGCAATTAAAGTACAATATGTTCAGCTGGAGAAGCATTTACTGAAGACTTCAAGATGTGATTAAATAATATCAACTGGGAACATTAATACAGAAAGCAATTCCATAAGGAAGGTGGCATAATTCAGTGCGCATCCCTGTGATCACCCGTGAAGCACAGGTAAAGACGGGGACTGTCTGTATTCCTCAGATTTACACAGACACTTTCATGTGACCCTTCCTTGAATAGCCAGTCTGCATTCTTGTCTGCAGAAGACCTTGTGGTTGATCATGGTATTATAACTGTGAATTTACCAACATTGTTTACAAACCAAGACTACATCTTTGCACACCACTGTCTTAGAGCAAAATGTCCTTGGAGCCATTACATTTTTATACTATTGTTTATCGAAGGAAATTGCATATCGTCTGTATCTTTTTCATTTTTCTTTTTAAGTCATTTTTCTGTTATAAAGGAGGACATATTAACAGTTTGCAAAAAATGTAACCACATACTGCTAGTAGGAAAGGAGCAGGATAAAATCCTTTCATTTTTATTAATTCCACTGAATAATCAATGAAGTCACCGTGAACAGCATGGTTGCCTTGGGACAATATTCTAGTATTTCATACTGTGAAAATGGATCTTTGTCAAAGACTTTGGTGCTGTTTTTTAACCCTGTTTGAATAAGAAATTTTAAAGCACCTTATCAGGCTTTCTTGTGAAAAGAGGAGATGGGAACTAAAGTGACTTTCATCCAGAAATAGTGAATAAGAAAAGATGAGGACGTCTGCATTCAGACTTGGTCTTGTATATCTGAGGCTTCAGAACAATTGGATAGATAAGGAACTGAGACTCTTCAGTGCTGCTGAATATAAAGAAATGCAGAATCCTTGTGGTTGCTAGTTCTACATTCAATAAATCAAGTGTACATTTAGAAACACAGGCACAAGAATTTAGAGCAGTATAAAAGGATATCTATGTGCCCCAAAGGAGCATAATTCCTCTATGCTGAACGTGCACTAGAGGAAAACCCTTTATTTAGTAGACATCATACAGATAGTGAGTTAGTTACTCAAAAGAGTTGAAATATTTTTGAACTTTTGCTTTTTTATATTTCTCTTTGCATATTATATGCGTAGACTAACATGAAAGGCTGACCTGAAGGAGAGGTGGATTTATCTCTTTTCTTCCTCAGATTTAAAGTTAATTTCCTTCTGAATTTGACCATTAATTTTGTTTGGAGTGAAGAAATCTTGCAGAGAAAAGCTGTTCTGGTTCAGGCTCTTTCCTTGTGGTTCTGGTTTCAGTTGTGGGTTGAGTTTTGGTTTCTGGGATTGTTTTATCACTTTAGTATATCGGCATTTTTTATGTAAGTATCACAGAAAAAAAACTACCACGCTGTCAGTCTTTTCTGTGGTCTGTGATATAAATAGGTTAGCTCTTGGTATGCATCTGTTCTCATCCCACCCTTGGCACCTAAATCATGTCTGTATTTATTAATACATACCTAACACCTGTGATACCATATGGGGGGTTTTTTTGTGTGTTACTATGTAGTTTATTACACTGTGTTAATAGTAAGAAGGCCCCAACACTAAAATGTTGAAAGATCTAGTAAAGGGCATTCTTCTTCTCTTTAAATAGATGTCATACCTCTAAGTGCTACTGTTGTGGTTTAAGCACAGGTCTCAGGTGAGAGAGACAGAAGGCAGAGATCCTGAGTAGAGATTTTTCCTGCTTCAGAAGGAGTGGTACCTCTTACCTGCATAACTGCCTGACATTCCAGCTTTCACTTCAGTCACTTCGAGAATTCATTGTCACTTCACCTTTAATAATCTACTTATGTATTATTTTTGCTTCTGTGCTGTCCTCTCCCTTCACTTCCATGCCAGATTGTACCAGACAGGAAGTGTACACTGCCTGCACATAATGCGTATCATTCCACTAAACACATTGGAAATTAATTCAAATTTTGGCACTTGTGTTTAGGGAAAGTCACAAGTCTTACAGACAGGAGTTTACTACTAGAGTGCAGTTTCTGGTGCCAGCTGATCAGAGCAATGGCAACTGATTCCATTAAACAGGACCCTATGGTTCTGCTGTGAAGTTGACTGCAGTATAAGCTCAGGTATGAGGGACCTGAACTTACATTTATCTAAGTGCCTACAGTTGTGCAGGGCACTAAGTTGTGCACATTTATGGTGAACAGAGCAGATAAATTTTACTGTTACAAGCTAACCAAAAATGAGTGGATGGATGTGGTGGCTGCTCTGTCAGCTGACGTGTTGCCTCCAGATCCTCTTGCACTGCATCTGTCCAAATTTAAACAGCTATGGCATTGCTAGCTATGCCAAGAGTTCAGGAAGAGCAGCTAGGTACTATTGCTCTAGTCTTGAAATTGAAAAATGAGTGTCATCAAGAGGTTTGTTTGCTCTCCTGGAACTGTCCATAGTAAAAGACTCTTACAGTGCCTATTATTGCAAAAGACTGTTGAAATTTAGTCTGCCTCAGTTGGCTTCACCATGTAAATTCAGAATGACTATTTGTTATTCAGTTTGGTAAACTACACCCTCTATTATTGTTCCCTTCATTTTAATGAGTTTTATTTACTGATAATGCTGGAGAATGTAAACTGTATTTAAGAAATTTAAGTTGAGCCCACCATGAAGATGATTCAGTGTTTGGAGTGGCTGGAAGTCCTGTTTGCTGCTCTTCATGTGCTCCCCGGCTGACCCGTGATCCCAGAACAAATAAATCACAGCTAGCTCTGGGATCTCTAGACAAATTGTTTTTAAAAACAGTTTAAAATATTTCTTTATTTTCAGAAAGATCCTTCATACCTTTGCCACTAAGATAAAAAATTAAATTAAATAGTGCTTTCTTGATTGTAAGAGGCTAGATAAGTAACTCCCTCATGAAAGAAAAGAAATAAATTCTTCTGCATACAAAGCTAGATAAATTTTTTGTAGAATGCAACACAGCAATTTTAGTCATTTATTATTTATTTATTTATTTATTTAATCATATATTTTAGTTATTTTTGTTGTGCTGCTATTTGGCTAACAAGGAAGAACCAACAAAACCCACCTCTAAGCAGAAGATGCCTGAAAAAACTAAATATGCTTCAGAAAACAGTATTCCTTAAGCTGATTGATGTACCATAATATCTTTAGTATTACCTTAGTTTTTAGTTCTTTAGTATTTCTAATGTGAACTTCTAATTTGAATTCTACATTGATATAAATAATTAAGAGTGACAGGCATTTAAGAGTACATTTCTTCAATGCATGATAGAAGATACCCGTCACTTTATCCATGTAATGATCAGCTGCCTAGCTATTTCTGAATAACTTGAGGTCTCTAGGATTTCTCCAGATGGCTCCTGTAAGTGATTTATTTTGAAGACAGGTACTCAAAGCTCTCATAGAAGGTTATTCTTTTTTGTCTACCCTTATTTCAGTAGAGTCTTCAAAACTGATGCCCTGACCTCTGTTATTTCCATTTGCGGGTCTCTTCTGCTCCTACACTGCGCTGGGTCAAAATCTCTTCCTGCTTTGCAATGAGACAAGATTTATTTGTTTTGGTTTATAAAAATCTGGAGTTTGCATGTAGGGCAGCAGCATCACGGCTTGTCCCAGCAACAGTGTGGACCAGGGCAATGATTCTCTCCCTGTAATGGGCACTGGCGAGGCCATACCTTGAGTTCTGTGTCCAGCTCTGGACCTCACACAAGAAGGACATTGAGGGGCTGGAGTGAGTCCAGAGGAGGGCAACAGAGCTGGTGAAGGGTCTGGAGCACAAGTCTGATGAGGAGTGTCTGAGGGAGCTGGGGCTGTTTAACCTGGAGGAAAGGAGGCTCAGGGGTGACCGTATCACTCTCTACAACCTCCTGAAAGGAGGGTGTAGCCAGGCTGGGGTCAGCCTCTTTCCCAGGCAACCGGCGACAGGACAGGGGCAATGTCCTCAAACGGCACCAGAGGAGATTCAAGTTGAACATCTGGAAGAATTTCTTCACTGAAAGGCTGGCTAAGCATTGGAATGGGCTTCCCAGGGAAGTATTGGAGTCACATCCCTGGAAGTGTTCAAAAAACACGTGGTTGTGACACTCAGAGTTATGGTTTTTGAGTGTAAGTAGTGCTGGGTTAATGGTTGGACTCAATGACCTTAGAGGTCTTTTCCAACCGTAATGATTCTATGAATCTATGTGTAAAACAAATGATATTACATTGTTTAAATTCTACATCTGCAATGACTGTAGAGAGGAACAAGGAAAAATGTTATCCATCTATTTTCTTTGTGAAGTGTACAGCTTACCCCTCAGTGCAATGGAGCCTTGACATAAAAATGCTCATAAAGCAAATTAATGCTATAAAATATAAGATGGACCATGCAAATTATTTTCAGTCTTAAAGTTGTAAAGCCCTAATATCTTCACGCAGGTCGTAGATTTTTCTCCCACATGTAATATTCTGGAGGATTAAAAATTATCCAAGAAGTAATCTTGAAAGCAAAATGAGAGACTGAGGATAGAAAATAGAATTTTTTTTCATGAACCCTTCCATTTTCAATAAGGAAATATTCTGGTGCCTCTTCTGGGTGATATATTTCACAACTTCCATTTTATTACTGCTCTTTGAACAAAACAAGGAAGTAAAATAACACTAGGGTCTTCATATCTAGCTAGTGGTTTGTAAACATCACAAGAGATATCTAATATGTGGTTAATTTTCAGAGAGCTTGATAAAGGGTACAGTGCATTTAGATGCTGGAGACAAGAGGGAAATGCAAGACTCTTACACCACCAAGGTAGTTCTGTCTTATGACCTCCCTGCAGTAGCTGATATGAAAGGACTATAACCTACTTTTAGTACAAATTGCGCTTGTAGCTGAAAGTTTGTGAAGACTGTGACTTGAATAATATGAAAGAGACACAATGCAAACATATCTATCTATCTGTCTAAATCTCCATTTCTCAAAATTAGTTATGTAGATATATTAATAAAATAAAAACTTAGAACAGCCTTCTAAAACTGTCATCCCCTTTCTGCAGTAAGTGCCACGACATGCATCAAATTGTTATAATGGCCCATTCCAGTCCTTTTTAATGTGTGCCTGAAAACTTTACTGAAACTACTGCTGAATTAATTGAGATGTCCTCGGGCAGTTGCTTACTATTTTATATTAGCAGTATAATTTTTTAATGAAAGCTTTTCATTTAACAGTTGGGACGAGGCTGTGAATATCATGTTGATCATGCGGAGTGTCCATGAAACAGAGGGCCTGTTTCCAGGTCAGGATTTCACACACTGTTTCCAGAAAGACAGACATGAATCTAGCATATCTCAAGAGACAAATTCCTAATATATCCCCTTGCCTTTCAGGTACTTGGCTGGATATAGTCCAGGTCAGGACTGTTAGATGCTTTTTTCTATAAGACTTTCTAAAACAATGGTTATAAGTAGCTTCAAAAAATTCAAATTCTCACAGGCACACCTTGCAGCATCTTACAGCAAAAATCAGAACACGCATTCTTTGTAGGGTCTGAATTAGTAATTTCTCATACATTGTGGTTGAAGTGTGTAATGCATATGGCAGAACAGATCTTTTCCTATTGAAAAGATACTTTCCTAGTGACCCCTGTAAGAAAGAGGGTAGTAAGCCTGGAAATGTATTTTAACAGGCTCTCAAAGTTAGAGTTTTGAATATATATGCATATGGCATTTACAACATTTAGTGGTTTTGTGACACTTCATTCATATACACATGTGATATATAGATGTGTCGTATCTATATATGGTCAGAATTCTAACCTTGAAACACTGTTTTACATTTATATATATATATATACATGTATGTATGAAGATACCATATACATATATTTTTATTTTATGTGTATATATTTTACACTGTAGTATTATCAGTCATTTCTCCTCTTTATGTGAATCAAGAACCAAGACGATGAAATTAGTAACTTCAAAATTTACCAAGACTTTCTGTAGCTTTTTTACAGCTGAAACTATTCAGAAAACTCTAGTTACTTTCAGCTGCTTTGAAACAGAAGGTTTTGTAGGCTATATGACTCACAGAAGCATTTTTGCCCAGCTTCACATGCAGATGTAGATGCCAGTTTTGCATAGACTACATCAATGACTTCAGTTCCATAGTTTGTTTATATCTATACAAATTTTTACCTTTATGACATTAAAATAGTCTTTCATGTTTTTCAGAACTAGAATCATGAAGATATATACATTTAATTTATTGCAAATCTTTTCCAAAAAGTATGGTAATTTCCTTTAGAGCGAAAGATATTCCATATACCTTGCTAGCTAAGGAGTTGGATGTTCATAACAGCTTTCTCCTTTTTAGTTGTTTAGACTCATCTACCATCTACAAAACTACAGTTCTTAATCCTGCAATTTCAGTGGAAGTATGAGAGTACTTCAAGACCTGAATATAGGAGTATACAGACTGATGTAATTCCTTACCATGTTTAAAGCTTAGCCATAGCTATTTGCTGTAGATCTGCAAAAAAAGCATTTGAAATTACAACAAATCTGAATGGACGTAAAGTGGGTTGACCCTGAAAATCTCTCTTTAATCTTTTCTTGGCTTTCATCAAAAAATCAGTTCCTGTTATGCAATAAGCCTGCAGAGTTATCAACTGGGATTTCATCTGGTGACTGCAGACATGCCATATGGGAAGAAAACAAGTATTTAGTGTGCAGTTTTTAGGCTGTACTATATATGTCATGCTTATGATTTCCTTCTTTTATATTGTACTGACATACTGCATGTGTAGTTCTGAGTCTCTGTTTTTTACAACTGTACTTTTTTTAATCTGTCTTTTGTGTGTGTGAGTGCGTGTGTGTGTCCATCCATCAGCTTTTCTTTATTCCCCTTCCACAGCACTTCCCTTGCATACTTTTATATTTGCTTTCCTTTTCAATCTCCAGAGCAATGTCACAGTGGGAAAAAAAGCAAAACTAACAAATTACTGCAAAATAAACTTGAAAAAGTGAAGAAATATTCCCTAGTTAAAAAAAATAATGGACTTGTACTTTTACCAGATTGTCTAGTAATTATATAAAATATCCTCAAAAATGTTTTCAAAAAAATAATACGTTTTTGTTGGGATGGAAAGTTTGAAGCTTTTTCCTTACTTAATAGAATTGTTATTTTTCCTTCTTCAAAGAAGTATTTGGTTTTTTATATTTTTTATAATTCTGCATTAGATGCTCAGTGTGAAATACCAATTCTTGACTAAATTTGGGACTTTATTGATAGGCGTGTGAATCTAGATTACAGAAATCTGTCACTATTGATTTTGGGGGAAAGAGTTACCTGTTATCAAGATGCTGTCTATCAATATAAATGCGTGTAGATAGCTGTATTTTTAAGTAGAAATACAGTAAGTAAGAAAAGGCTAACAGCAGTGCTCTAAGTAGTAAAAGAAACACAACAAAAAAAAAAAACAACAAAAAAACCCCCAAAACCACAAAAAAACCCAAAAAAATCCCAACCAACCAACTAAAAACAAAAACAAAACCAAAAAAACCCCGCATAAACAAACAAACAAACCCCAAACCATTAAGCAACATTGTTAAAAAATTTAATTCTTACTGGATACGCCCATGAAGGGAGGAATTTCAGAACAGAAATTTCAGGAGGAATCTGTCTTTTTGCCAAGATATTTATGTCATATTCAGTAGTCACCTTGACTACCTCCCTAAACTCTGACCGCCCTTGTACAATTTCCAGACTGGGAAAATAGCAATTTGTTCAGTGGTGTAGCATAAGTAGCCTATTGTGTATGGGTATCAACAGAAGAGCAACATCTGCACAGATGGATTTGCAACTATATCCTTCTACTGTTGGAACACTGGGTTCTTTCCAGCTGATAAATTTCAAACCTTCCTAGACAAAAAAAATGCCATTTTTCAGCCTCTGTTAATAGTAGATTATATAGGAAAAGATAAGCAAGCTCAATGGGAAATATATTTAAGGTTAACCTAGGAAGTAATTTTATTATTTAAATGGAGACTCTGGTTTGAAACAATGCCGTTAAACATTGTTATGATTGACCAAAACATTGTCACAGTATTTGCTTGACGTACTGCAGTGAGCATGGTGTGCAAGATGAGGTATGATTTTTTCTCCTTCATGAGGTGGAGTGTATTATGCTCTGCCTTCAGCTGCTAGTTAGAGCTTTCTGCATTTTGAATAGCCTAGACAACAACTGTTGGTCACTTACGTGTCTACTCTGGCCACTGATGTGTCTAGAGAAATATCTGTTCCCCACAGTCAGAAGGCTCTTGAATATATTTCCTGAATATCTTTCATGTTGGTTTATGTAATACATATTTATGAAGTACAGTGGTAAAAAAAAAAAAAAAATTGGTTTGAAATTACTAAAGACTTCAAAGATGAGAATGTCCAGGGATTACTTGAAAAGAATATTTATTTCACCCTCCTTAATTTTCCATTTACTGAAAGTTTCCAGAAGCCTCTCCTGCATACAGTCTCTGCTTCCTACTTGAGCTGTCAATTACAACAGTGAAAATAAATGGTTGCCAGTCTGATGTTCTTAACACATCTTTCACTGTATACTGAGAAACGCTTCTTAAAGTGGGAGATTTTTTTGCAATAGCCAGACTATCAGCTGTCATTTAAAACTTTAAGTTCTAGACGTAAATTATTGGAAGAAAATTTGAAAACACGAACTAAACTCAGATGACCAACGAGAAAATTTTAAACCTTATACTTAAAACAGAACCTGCAATACAAATGTGTAAATGGTTGACACGCTAGAAGGAAGAGATGCCACCCAGAGGGACCTTGAAAGGCTTGAGAGGTAGGCCTGTGAGAAACTCGTGAAGTTCAGTAAAGCCGAGTGCTAGGTGCTGCGCCTGAGTCGGGGCAACCCCAAACACAAATACAGGCTGGGCAGAGAGTGGGTTGACAGCCGCTCTGAAAGAAAGGCTTGGGAGTGTTGGTGAGAGAGAAGCCAAACATCACCTGGCAATGTGCACTTCTAGCCCAGAATCATATCGGTATCCAGGGCTGTGCCGAAAGATTTGTGATCAGCAGGTCGAGGGAGGAGATTCTCGCCTTCCATTCTGCTCTGGTGGGCCCCCACCTGGAGTGCTCTGTCCAGGTCCGGGGCCCCCACCTTAAGAAGGACATGGAACTGTTGGCGTGAGTTCAGAGGAGGGCCATGAAGATGACGCAAGGGATGAAGAACCTCTTCTATGAGGAAATGTTGAGAGAGGTGGGGTTGTTCAGTCTGGAGAAGAGGGTTCTCAATCACTGCATCTGGGGACACCTTATAGCAGTCTTCCAGTACCTGAAGGGCACCTACAGGAAAGCTGGAGAGGAGCTTTTTCAAAGGCATGTAGTGATGGGACAAGGAGGAATGGCATTAAACTGAAAGATCATAAGTTTAGGACATTAAGATTAGATAAAAGAAGAAATTCTTTACTGTGAGGCACTGGAACAGGTTCCTCAGAAAAGTTCTGGATGTCCCATTCCTAGAAGTGTTCAGGGGCAGATTGGATGGGGCTCTGAGCAACTGGTCTCATGGAAGGTGAGACAGCAGGAGGCTTCCACTAGATAACTTGTCAGTTCCAACCCGGGCCACTCTATGATTTAATGATACCATCATGTGTGAACGCAGCCAAATCACCTTATTCTTTTCTCTTCTACTCCGATTTTTCATAGCTGATTTAAATAAAGCCAAAGTCTCTTTATTAATGGGTTTCCCTGGCAGAATACGTATATGTCACTAAAATATTATTGTATCTTGTAGTATCTGTGTATGTGTATCTCTTTGATCAATCTGTCATGAATATTGTATAAACTGTAACTTTTTCTTTCTTTTCAAGCCTACAAAGACTCGCATTATTTTTCAGTTAACCACAAATTCTCTTACAATAGCGATAGAACAGCCCATAATTTAATGTCGAGGGATTTAATCACAAAATGAAAGTAATCCTGAATGAATCTTGAGAGATTAACTGACAGCTTGAATGAGGAAAGATGGCATTTGCAGTCTACAAAAGCTTAAGATGAAAAAAATTTAGTATGATAGCATTCCAGGCTACAAAAATGTTGCTATGGCAACCGTGTGTTCTCCATAGGCTCATCTTTCTAAGAAATACTGTATGTGGGTGCATGCTACAAAATTCGGTGTATGATACAGACAACAGAAAAGAATGTTAATCATGATTCACAAGAAAACTTGCTGCAAAAACAATCTTTTGTACAAAAATGTGGGTGGTTTTGAATGACTGCTTAAGCTTCTGATTAAACAGATGTCAGAAAAGATTTATCCATAAGCTATTCAAGTACCAGTTTAACCGTAAGTGATTTTCTTGTGTTCAGTAATACTTTTCTTGGAAGTATTAAAATAGCTCCTTTGTCTTAATTCCACAGGGGACTACTATTGGCTGTAAATAATCTAGGAGTAGACTTGGTTTTTTCTGCTTATTAGAGTAGGATATGAGCTGATAGGGACTATGAGACAAGAAAAAACTCTGCTTCAAAGACCCATCTTTAAAGTTTGCTTTCCACATCATCTTGCGCTACAAGGTGGAAGTAGTGAAACACGTGACTGGTCGAAACATGTGATGACAGGGAGAGAAACAGCACTGAGCTAAACAGCCTGAGGCAGTACAGACTTATGCCAGCATTTCTGGGTCAGTATGGGTACACATCTGCTTGCAAACACGGAGAACTCAACAGTATGCCAGGAATTCAGAATCCTGTAAAAATATAATCAAATGGCAGAAGATTACTTCACAAAAGAAGTAATTAAATTAAATTAAAAGAAATTAAAAAAAAACCTAGCACTTTGCCCTAAATTTCATTTTTTTAAAATAGCAGGCTTACATTAAGTGCTATTTTAAAGACAGAATTCTCTAACTTTGTTCACTGATGAACTCATTACCAAATTTTAGAAATGAAGTTGTATTTTTCTGCTTCTACATAACATTAACACATGTCTAGCCACACAACATCACATCTGTTCTGTATTCTCCTCCAAACAGATGCCAATTCTAGATAGTCTATGAGGGAGGTGCAAAATTCCATATTTAGATGTGAGAGAATCTGCATGTTTATTCAACCTCATGCTACCAATTTATATTTTTACTTACATAATGCATTATGAATCATGTGGCTTAATTTTGTTTCAAACATTTTCCCTAAACCTGGATAGTGCTTCTAGTAGTAGTAATATTCTGTCCCTCTTTAAACCTTCCAGGGTTCTTGATCTCTACCACTTTCTGTGATGTATAGAAATTTACAAGCAGAAAAGGGAAGCACTAAGACATCAGGGGACACAGTGATCCATTTTGACACGTCCTTTGATAACAATTGAGATTAATTCAAGAGGCTCCACTGGCCTGAGATCAGAATGCTTGTATGTTGCCTCAGTAGACCTGTGTTCCTTCCCAGCCTTTGGATCAAGGAGTATGGACCAAGCTCTGGCTGAGCAAGGTAACAAGTATTGTGTGGTATCATAGACTTTGCATGTGAACTCTGAAGCACACGAAAAGGATAAGAAATAATGTAGCCACATGTATGTGTGTGTGACTGTACGTGTGTATACATACATACATATATATATTTATTTATTTAATTTTCTTTTCAGTCATGTATGGTAGGTTATGTGATAAAGCACCTCTGAATCCCTGCAAGACACTGGGAGCAACCTCCAGATCCCATTTCAGAGTGAGGGGCGTGTTGCTGCCTAGGAGTGGGTGATACATTGTGGAGGCAGGAGGATAGCATTTTGGGACGAAACAGGATTTATGATGGGATGTTAGAAAAGGAGAGGGGAGCAGGATGAAGCCCTCAGTACACTCAGCATGCATGTGAGTGCTCTGGGTGTCTGTCTGATTCATGTGGCTGGGTGTGTGTATTGGTAGGGATGTGGCATGTACACGTGCTCTGGGTACATCTGCCTGCTGGGAATGTGTCTCCTCACTGCTGGTTGGACCCAGGGATGTGGAACTGAGCAGCTGTGCCTCTCCCAGGCTCTCAGATAAAATTTTTCTCTAACTGTATTTATGGAATTTGTAAATAGCCACATACATGCAGGGTATAAGGATGCATAAAGCTAATTGCAGTGCAGGCAGCAGCTAGTGCTTGCTTACACAATGTGAATTTGCCTGCTCCACAGAGGCTGGGTTGATATACCTGGTCATCCTGTGTCTCCAAGACGTACATTTCACTAGTAACACAGATATTGTTTCAGTATGTGTTTGCAAAATGCTGGGTCACTAGATGATTTCTTAGGAAATACAGACACACTCTTGAGAATGAGAAAAACACTACCAGACCATCAAACTGCTCACAACATTTCAGGTGAGGGAAAGGTAGGATCTGGGATTCTGGCTACATGGATGAGAGGTACTGATGAGGGAGTCCTCCAACTCCTATGACATTTTTTTTCTTTGGAAATATCAGTCATTTGAGACAAGTATCGCTGATTTTATCCTTTATTTATTTTTTCCTTCTCTTTTGATTTTGTTGTCAAATGAAAACAGATTTTTCATGCATGGTGTTTCGCTTTCTGAAGATGATGCAACAATAAAGCAAGGTGTGTAAGGTAGTTATATATCATTTGCTTAAAAATCTGTGGTTGGAATAAGGTGAAAGCCTTCCAAAGAGGGGAGAGGAAGCAGAGAAGGGAAAATTGAGAAGTAAGAGAGTAAATTAACATGTGAGAAAATAACGTCAGAAGTACCATTACCAGTCAATCATGAAGCATCCTCCAAGATAAAGACAAAAGGCCTCTGTGGAAGAATGGAGGAAAGATGCACTGCAATGCATGGCTTATCCAGATGGACAACACCATGAGTATTGAAGATTTGGACCAAAAATTGTTATGGAATAAAATAGCGGGTCAGAGACTCTGTCAAGAAAATGAATAGATGCAGCTAGAACACTGCAAACAAGTTGTGGGTCAAAGGGTGGGAGAGGCAAAGCTGGGCCTCCATGGTTGCCAGCAGATCAACCACTTAATTGTAAAAAAAATCTTAAAAGCATCAATCTTGTTGACCTTCACCAAGCTGCACCTTTACCTCCAGCTCACGCACTCTCAGGAGACAGTGGGGTGGAGACAGTATGTGAAAACTAGACACTAGACTTAGCAGTGGCTGCAAAAGGTATACAACTATTGTTTTTCACCCATATTTTAAACTGCTGCAGGGAACTGTACAGTTGAAATACGCTGAAGAGAAAAAATCCACACTCTTAGCACTGAAAGTAGGCCAATTAGACATGTTTCATCTTGGTTTTTGTTTTCAACTTAAAAAAAAAAACCAAACCCTTTTTAATAAATATATTTGTGCTCTCTATGAAGAAATTACTATAACAATACAGCAGATAAGAAAATGGCATGCCACGATATCTCTTTGCATGTCAAAAAAAGTTTAACCTGCACTGAAAAAGAAGTTATATATAACTTGACAGTGGCAAAGAATGGTTGAAAAAGCTATACTTTTATATTTAACTGCACACATATTGATTGGTTTTCATGAAGCTAGGTGCAGTGGTCTGGTGATAGTGGGAATTATATTCCAGAAAATATCTCAAACACAGTTAGCCCAGAGGGATAAAAGTGTTCTGGAATGCAGTTATGAATAAATATTTACCTCAGAGATTGCCTTCTATCTTTTACATCAACTCAGTCCCTGTAGCAAATGTCTCCAAACTGTAGTGAATTATTAACCTTGTACTATGCTAACCGAATTTGTGTAGTTTGTAGTCTTTATTTCCACTGAAAATCTGTTCAACAAGTCTCTGTTATGCTAGCTTTTAGTTAGGTCCAGTGCAAAAGCACAGTTACAAAAATGGATTGTAAAAGTCTGTAGCCCATGCACTCAAATAACACTTAACTTGTTCACGGAAATTCTGCTATAACATGAAATTAATGGCAAGAACTATCACAAGCAGTAGTAACAAAAATTAATTTTAATTTGTGATACTTGTTTTTTCAGTGTGTCCAATAGCAGATATTCTGCAATTGTGAAACAACAACCTTTTAATAAAAACCAAATGATTTGTCTTGCAACGGCTTGGATTGTAAATCAGATACCTTTTTGTATGCTTTCTTTTGCCTACTGTTTTGCCTACTGTTGACTATTTTTGCTTGACCAGTACTCTCATCTCCTAGTCAAAACTGGGTTCTGACTTGCTCAGATGTGAATGTTTTCCCATCTGAGTTTGGTTTGAAATTGGGTACTGGAAGTAAAATTGAGATCAAGGTAGGATTTCAGAACCTATTTTCTTTTTATCTTCAATGTCTATAAACTCCATATTGAAATGCACTTACAGGGCATTTTTAATACAATCTCTTGGGGGAAAAAAGTGTTGTCAGGCTTCAGATTTGTAACTGGCTGAAGCCAGGTATGAAAGAGGTGCCTCTCTATGCAGAAGTGTATGGTGCATAGAACCCATATACACATTTAGTCTGGGGTGTGCTTCCATGATTATTTTCTCCTGAAAAATTTTAGCAGGTCAACTGGATCAATTATGAGCTTGAAAATATTCAGAGGAAAGTCTTTCTAGAGTTCACATCAGTTTGTTGAAAAATAATTTTAAGTTATAATAGTCTTGTTCTTATGACTCATTCATTCATTTATTCATTCAAGATACCTTTGTACCCTGTAAAAATATTCAGAATTTGAATGCTTTTCTACTTTAGTCAAAAACTGATGTGTCTTAGAAAGATGTGTTGCGTAAATGACCTTGTAAGTTTCTTAGAAAAGAAGAAGATGTCACCAAAATTCTTCTGGGAATGTCTGCTGAATTACTTGGAAAATGACAATAGAAAAACAGCACCTCATGTGGAAAAAGGAATCCACAGGAAATTATCTGAGGCTTGCTGCTTCACTCCACTACACTGGACCACAGCCACCAGCAGGGAGGATAGGATGGAGTCAGACCTGAGTTATTTCTGTAGGCTTGGAAGAACAGCATGGACTAGAATGATAAATTCAGGGCTAAAATTTCTCTGATGAGAACAAGTTGCAGGAAAGTAGCTGTGGAAGAACAGTAATAAGTTAAGACCTAAATGTAAGATAAATCATCTCTCTGTAAGTGATTGGGTATGTATTTTCCAGATAAGACCTAGACTGAATTACCATGGGCTGTTTCAGAAGATAAAGGAAGCTGCCAAACTGAAAGCCTTGACGGATTTGCTGAAAAATCCATTACATCTTCTATATAGGCTAATGAAGTGAGAGGAAAAAATGGAGTTGTAGCGACACACAACATATATAAAGTTAAAGAATAACTGCAGAATCACTGTCTCATATGCTACAACATATCATCAGAGATGATGACTCAACAGCCAGGTAGCTTGTTAGGGATCTATGCCAAGCGTCAGCATTACAGAAACAAGCCAGGGTCAGAGTCCAGATTCGTGGCCTAAGGCAAGCAGTGTGGCTTAGGCTACAGACTTAAGTAACAGACTTGTGGATTACCATCATGAAAATTTAAATCAGAAGTAATAATTGTAAGTCAAGCAGGAGTTACTTCAGTACCCTATTCAAAGTAGTGCCCTCGAACATTTATTTTCAGAATCTCAGATGGAAATCATATTATGCAGCTGCAGGAACCCTGGATAAAGAGATTGCTATTGAAAGCACCAATGTAAAGCATATGTCAAACTCAATATTTGGACTGGTAGATTTGTTGAAATTATTGGATTTATATAATTCCATTAAATACTTTTAAAATCTCAAAATAAGCTGGTGTTTTTACACTCTCTTTTTAAACCAGCCTCCTAAAAGGCATGTGGAAACAAGAGTCCTTATCAACCTGTTATTAATTCATGGTTGTTTGAACTCGGAATCGTTGATCCTGGAGGTGAATCTGTGAAGAAGAGATCCCTGGGCCAGACATACCAATATGCTCTGCCATGAATTAAGCTCATATGACATACTGTATTTATAGGACAAGTGTTGACAAGAATGTGTATGTTGGAATAGGTGGAAGACACTGCCATTTGCAGAATGATTGCTACATTTTTATAAGCCCATGGACCTTATACCAGGACCTCTGCAGTACTGCTTAGTCTGTTTGGGTAACCTGGGATCTGCTGTGCATTATCAGCTGCCTGTACTTGCACTTGAATTTCTGCTCTTAGGGTACAGTGAGTCAGGGGACAGTTAGACAAAGCCATGAAAGCGAATTATTATGCCCTGCTATAAAGGTTATGTGGATTTACTCCTACATAACAGTTAACCTGGTGAAAGATAAAATTCTGGGAAGATGAACTTACCTAGTTGTTCATGTAGGATAGGTCTCTTATATGGTTAATGTTTTCAGAACCCACTAGCTCTGGCTGGCCCACTTTATAGCTTTTATTTTTATGCATACATGCATTCTATGACAGATAAATGCTATCTCTCCTGAGAGCTCAGGGTAATACTTCAGACCTATATATACACCCTTTAAAACATTAAAGACTACAGCGCATAAAGGCCTTTGACTAGCTTACTTCAGGACATGTGCAAGTTTCTTGTACCTCTCTGTGGAGAACAGAGGTGAGTAAGCAACAGAAGAAGATCCTGTACACATTTACTCTGTGGTTTGCAGCTCTCTGCAGAAAAAGGCTGGATTTGCTTCCAGGATTCATTTTGCTTCCTACTCAGTGTAAAGAGCATCATTGCAGCACAGCTGCACCGCACAGCACAACATTTTTCTCCAAAGCTACAAAGGCAAAGCTTTTGTTGCAATTTGAGCATAAAGAAGGCAAAAATAAAAATGGAAGAGAACCAAGAGAAATGCACCTTTTTGATGTTAATTACTCCATAAAAATTCTTGCTTACAACATTGCATACAAATTTTCAAGTATGAGCTGTAAGTTACACACGTAATTATTCTGAGGCTCGTTAACAAAAGACACTGCATTCTGTCGACTTCCCACAGACAGCTAACTCTTGCTAGATCCTTAGTGCAGAGAGATTTTTGTGTCTCCATTTCAAAACACTATAGTTTGGAGTTGGTTTTTTTCTCTATTTTTCAAGGTGTAAAATCAAGTACTCCTGCTCTTCTGACTTACTGACTTATGTTGCATTTCTTCAGTTCTATGACTGTCTGGCTGATGTGCTCCAGCTCACCTCATGAGGCTTAGTTTGTCCAATACAGCCTGATGGTAAACTGAAGGGTCATTATGGGTCTTTAGAAGGTGATTCTTCAGTAACTTTAATTGACAAAGTTTGCTTGTAAGCCGAATTGTGCTTATGACCTCAAAATAACTGCCAAGAAAGCAAAAGCACTGAAGAACAAGTTGTGCCAGCTACTATGCTGACAAAGGTCACTGCTTATGACCTAATCATATGAAATATTGAGGGATCACATCTATCCGTTATCTGATGGGAAAACATTGTTTTTGAGTAGTGTGTTCGTTGTGATTGGGGTTTTAAGGAGGAATATTGAAACAACAAAAGCCTCTGAAATGGAAAAGATTTTGGAACATGTTAGATAATTGCTGGACAAATGTTAGTATGGGAACTGAAACATTAGTTTGGTTTATTCTATTAACATAACTTACTGTAAATGCCAAGGGACAACGGGACTGAGTTATATCAGGTCCTTTTGAAAGCACATCAGAAGATAAATGCTGCTAATGTGGCGTTTTATGAATACCATATCTTAATATCCCGAGGGAAGTTTGAGATAGCTGTATTTAATTTATCTTGGGATTGGTGCTCAGTGAGTAACCCTAGCTGAGCTAAAGGTAAAGTGAGTTCTCATTGACTCATTTTTATGACTCAGCCCACAACCACATGCTTATTTCAACCCCCACTAGCTAGAGCACTTGTTTACAGTGATCAGCATTTAACCAGAGAGGACACTAAAGTGAACAGACTCTTAATATTTCCTGATCTATCCAAAAACTGGAAGTATTGTCCTTTTTTTTTTTTTTAGCCTTTTCTGAAAGAAGATAATTCAAGTTACTCATGGATTGTCTGAATCTCCAGATGACTTAGTCTTCACATAGCTCTAAAAATGCCTTCCCAGAACATTTTCTCTCTCTGTAGTCAAATATTTAAATGTTAATTGAAACAGATCTTCTGATTAATTACATTAGGGGTTTTTTTTTAACTTGCTTAGGCTTTTCTGCAATTATAGTTCTTACAATGATTCATTGAACTTCTCTTTTTCCTAGCCTTTTGTAATTCCTCTGTTCGAAGGCCACTGTCTGTGGGAATTAGAGAGACAAAATAGGTTTTATAGGTGGGGTTTCTAAAGGGTGTATTTGACTAGACCATGCACACTCAGTGGGTGCATTTGGAGCTGTGCACAGAAGGAAGGACAGGTTCACACCATCTTTCCCAGATATGATGTTCATGTCTCAAACATGTGTATGGTCCTAAATACATGCTGTGGCCCACACTGCACCTCTAGCCTTCTCGTTGGTGTCTCATGTGCACAGCTCCAGCCTGCTTTCACCCAAAGCAGAACCTCCTGAGACTCACACCTGCAGTACTCCAGAGCATCCCACTTAATAAAAATTCACACCAAAAATAACAGCCTACTCATGCGCTGGCTTGGTAATACGGATCAACCAAGCTGGGTAGCTAGGACAAGAGTCACAGAAGGATTTAGGTACCTAAACATAGATTTGAATTTTAGGAGCTATTTTCAGAATTAATTAAGATATGCAAACTGCACCCTATCACTGAGTAAGAATAGTTGAAGGCTGGGAGAGTACACAGAGGAGCAGCACCTGTGCTGGTTCGGCTCTTCTGCACTTTCCTGGGCATTGGCGTTTGGCTGATTCTGAGAATTGGATCTCGGCAATCACATCCATCAACATTTCAGCTAGCTGTTCTGATAGAGAGTTTCATCTGTATTCAAAAGTGAGGATGCTAGCAATAAAAGTTTTATGTTACATACAATTAAATAGATGTAGTGATCCTGTATATTTATTGTAAATTACATATAAGCCTGAAAGCAGGAAACAAACTGAGGTCATTCCCAGCTGACTGCATCAAATAAAAGATTTCAGTCATTTTCCTTAATATTTTTCTGGCTTCACAAATTTTAACTTCTGTCTTTTGCTATGCTACAGATTCAAAAAGAAGGAGTGGGCTTTGACTATCTCAAACCCTGAAAATGACAGTGTTGTAGAGATGGGATATAGAATTAAATCCCTTCAAACTAAGGAGGCCAAGAACAATTTCTGTCTCCTAGCTGATTGCTTTTACAATTTTTTGGGGGGGAATGAGGCATGTGCTATCACCAGCTACTGAATTTTTCAAAGGTCTAAGTTTCATTCTGTCTTTCAAAAGATTTATTTTCTTTCATTAAAAATATAAATGTACTCCCCCATACCCTTCACCAACTTTGTTAGTCCTAAATGACTGATCTGCAGTGGATGGAGAAGATAGATTCAGACATCTAAGCTGTGGAAAATACTAACAATTCAGTGCTAAATTATAATTTTATTGTTTCCTTGAAAACAAACATACCAAGGCTTTGTGGGCCAGAGCTGAACTAATATGGTTGGGATTTCAGTCCTCTAGAATAGTCGTAACTGTGTACAACTTGGGGCCTGCAGGGAAGGCAGCCTTCTATTTTCTTGGACAATTTTTATTTGCAGTTTTGCAAAAGCAATCTTAGACTACTCCTCAGTCTAAGCATCTATCTCAGAAGCAAAAAATAAGCAAAGAGATGCCTATGCTAATAGCACTACTCTTTCACACTACCACGACTTTTTATTTAAAACATGCATTATTCTATAGAAGGATGGGGTAGGTGGATTACTGAGGAGCTGTAATGGCAGCTTTGGAAGAGATATTGGTACAAACATCTGGCTTTGGAGAATAGAGATTATGACTGAAACTGCCACTGATTTACCTACAATACAGCAGAAAGGCATACACCTTTCAAAGTGATTAATCTAAAATTGCTTCAGGGTGTTTTTTTTAACTTTTTGCCATGCTTCCCACTGAATTAGTGGGAAGATGTATTACTAATTCACCATCTACAGCTCTAATAACTCACATCTAGGAATGTGACTCTATTTTGCTTTCCAAACAGAATAACCTCAATTACCTTGGAAAGTGTGTCATAGCAAATTCTATAAGCTCTGCAGGCATCTCCTACATTTGTTTAGTCCATTATATATATATATATATATATATGTTTGTTATATATAACAGGAGAACCCACCTGATCAGCGCGTGGGTTAAAGCCATTGGCAGAGTTTCGTCTTTTTTGACCATAGGGCAGTGAGCACCCGGCCTGCTGGACACAGATGGGATCCACCTGTCTAAAAGGGGGGGAAAGGATTTTAGCCCATGAGTTGGACGTGCTGAGAAGGCTTTAAGCCAGGTTTGAAGGACAAAGGAGACAACACCAGGCTCACTAGAGATGAGCCTGGGGTGACATCCAGTTTTGGGGGTGACATCCACAGCCCAGCTGAAGTGCATCTGCACCAGTGACCCCAGCCCATAAGTTGCTTGCTGAGAGCTTTTTTGCAAGCACACCCGTGAGCAGCAGCTGTCTGTGATGTGCTCTGAACTGATCTCACCTGAGCACTGGGGAGTGGCAGCTCTGTGTTGGGTGCCTGTTGCGTTGCCATTTAACAGCAGCTCATCATGTGCTGGCACCTCTGCTGCCCTCTAAATAATCCTGGGGCTTCCCAAAACATCTGTGGCTGTTAGTTTTGGTGCACAGGTCTGCATCTGTAGAGGTAGGTAGCTGGTGTATGATGCTTACAGTGCACAAATGGGTTTTGCTTTATTGAGAAGTAAATAACTTGTGAGCTAATCCTGCTTTGTTCGGCTGTAGGAGCCAAAAGCAACAGTAAGTGTGAGCTTTGCTTATCTCAGAGGTCTCCTTTTGATTTGGCAGTTATTATTCCTGTAAGCGTTGCTATTTGTTTATGTTGTTTACACACAAGTTTCAGTATAGTGATCTGGCAAAACGCAAAGGAAAAATGTTGTGTTATTACAGCTGTTGTACAGTAGAGCACCAAAGAAGTATTTTGTTTTGCTTTAGATTTGTTCTGTAGACTGAAATTAATGAATGGCATGGAAGATAGGGAATATCAGCAAGAAATGTTTCTTTTCCCCTGCTTTCTGTGCAAAGTTTAAGTCCTTTTTAATTAAAAGGTTAATAATCGTTTCTATAGCCTTTTTTACCGGTAAAAAAGGCTATAGAAACGATCATTAGCCTTTTAATTAAAAAGGACTTAAACTAGAAATGTATTATACATTTAATTAGGCTTCCACCAAGAATGACACTTAAAAACATGCCAGTTATAAATTATTAAGAGAAATAGTTCATCAGCAATTCCAGTTTTAAAATTGCTATTTTCAAAATGGCTTGTTTAAATGCACATAAAAATAACAATTATGCTTCTTAGGCACATGATCGACTTCATTTTTTATTGGCTAGTCACACGAAGATAAGCAATCAATGTGTAATACTTGTTTTCATTTTCTTCTTTACTCTTATGTTATTACAATAATTTAAGGAGATAATTAATCTTCTCAAAAAATAATTCACCCCACTGATCCATCAATTAAACATAGTGAACCTGTTCAAATGCATGTAGTTGAACTGAACTCTAAATAAATATACAGCCCCTCCTTAATATCTTCCTCATGCAGAAGATACAGACTATACTGTGCTAGTAAAGGGGAGAGTGCTGTTGTGTTGTGCTTACCGACTATTCCCAACATGCGGAAGAGGTCACCAAGGTTATCCTACAGGTTCATATAAAGTTTATTTTTGAATAGGTGTTTACTACCAGAAAGCTAATCCAGAAAAAAAATCCAGATTAAACACGTCCAGAAAACACAACTGATTTGTTTTCACTGATTAGTTACTGTGTGAATGATATCTCATCTGCACTTACTGTGTTCCCACTAGATTGGGGTGGGGTGAGGGGTCAGAAGGGGATGGTAGAGCTCTTGCCTTAACTACTGTGATAGCTCTTTTTAAGCTAGTATCTGACTTTGTTCAGAATTTCTTGTTGTCTTCAGTCTGTTACTAGATTATCTGAAGAGCAGTACCAAGTCATTGTAATTGGTCCCTTCCACACCTGAGCCTTTGCCTGCAAGGGGGCTGGACTGGTTTGGCTAAAATCAGCCTTCCTGAAATCAGGGACAATGTCACTGCAGGTCACCAAGTGACACCCTGAATTTTTCTTTCTCCCGCATATTGAGAAGCCTCTTAGCAAAATCTTGGGTAGGCTGATGTTACAAATGTGCAGAAACAACCACTGAGCCAGTAAACCTCCACATCTGGCTGAGGATAAGTATCGTGTGCACTGGGAGGTGTGACTGCAGCTTCTAGGCAGCTAGCTCAGGTGCCCCATAAGCACAAAGCTGGGATCACAAGTAGTGTGGGGCAGGCTGTCCATTTGGAAAAATTTCTGACCAGGTCCCCACCACCTTCAATGAACTTGATACCGCTGCTAAAGTTAGCTAGCGTATAATCACACAAAAGGCAATCATTCTTTTATCTGCATCTACATGGCAACTGGAAGGAAAGTGTTACTTGTCTTTATTCCTATCTTCTTTGATACCTCGAGTCATGAAGGCTTACGATCTCACAAAGTACCCCCAGCTTGACAATTCTCAAGCAGCAGAAAGATAAAAGACACACTTGAGTTGGCATTTCTGTTACACTTATCAAGTGGGAATTCACTAGACATAGTTTACTCATGGGAATACCTCCGATCATTTAGCACTGCAATAAAAAAGAGTGACAATCACAACATGGCTGTCAGCATCTGGTGGCTACACTGTATCATCTACCCGTGGCAGAACAATACATCTTTTTTCCTCTGGTTCCTTGTCTTGCCTAACAGCTGTGTAACATTTTTGGGGGTTGTTTTCCACTAGAAAACAGACAATCTTCAAAACTAATGGCTCTTTAGACTGTGTTCTCCTTTTTTTAATATATATTTTTTCTTTTATATAACATAGTACTAATCCCTGCCTGAGGTATTTTTCATTACAACAATGAAAGACTGACATAGAACTTTTTGAAGTTAAGTAGGATCTGGTGAGTCCCTGACTTATATCTTGAAAACAATACTGTGAATTTTAATATCCATCATTAGTTATGAATTTTCATGGTAGAGGGGTGAGTCCTGTAGATTATTACAAAACATTTGCAAGGAGAATTAATAGCTTACATTAAGCCAATGACACACTTGGACAAAGAAAGACAAACAAGTTCTGAGGCCTACAAACCTTTATCCAGTTCTGCATAAACATTGCTTATATTTGTTGTAAACTCTGTTGGTAGAATTTTGCAATATTTTGTTATAGTTATGAAGACTGCTTGTGGTTTTATATGTTTCTTTTTGTTTGTTTGTTCTTTTTAAGTTACGGACTGATTCTAACTTATTAGGTAGCTTGAAATAGAGAAGATACCTGAAAAGAGAAAATACTGCTTTTAAACTGTTATGGAATATTTTTTCCAGCACTGATATATTCATTTCACGCATTGCATATAAAATATTATTTATTTTTACAGACTTTTACACTTCCTCAAATTTTTACATTAGTGTATTCTTTTCTAAGTGCCTTTTATATATTTGTTGCGTTTCATAATGTCTTCCCTCAACAGATGGTGTTGTTGAATGCACAGCCAAGTTTTTTTAGCACCTGTGAGAATAGGAAAAAACATACTGTCCCAAGATATCCATAACTCACACAAAAAGAACCAGTATATTAAATGAAATGGATACAGATACATCTTTGTTTTTAAATCAATAATTCATTCTATGAGATTTTGAACCACAGTTATCACTTACAAAAAAATCCATGACTGAGTCTATGAAACGATCCTGCTAGACGCTCATGATGGGGCAGGTTAATGAAAAAAATTATAATGTAAGCAAACATGCTCATTTATTTCTTGCAGAGAGGTAGGGACATAGATGGGGTGATCTGTTTTGGCTTGGTTGACACGTGACATGTCATTAAGCCATGGTAACTTAGTTACTTTCAATTATTTGGCCATAAAGTTCATGCAGAAGCAGCTTGCTTTAGAGGAAAACAGGACCTAATCAAACAGTGTCCACAGGAGACTTCGCTTCTCCAGGCTCCCCTTTTATAGACAAAACCCAATGAAACGCCCACTGTCTACACAGGCAAGTTTTGTAGAATTGTAACCAGAAAAAAAACCCTGAAATACAATGCATCTAGTTTTATGGCTAAATTTTCACGGGCTCAAGCCTGAAAAGAAACAATAAAGCCAGCTAATAGGCTAGTTAGGTTGGTTGTTATTATTGTTCTCTGTTATCAAGACACTAAAAAAAGGTCATTTGTTGTACAAGCAGTTTTGTGTCAGCCATCCTGTTATTAAACTTTTCAATGCATACGTGCAAAAGTAGAGAACTATTTTTTTATAATTTTAATACAGGCACTGAATAAGCAACCTTGAATTTTGAGTTTGCTTTTTGAAGACCGTGAAAGCAACACATAACATCTGCAACTTATTTATCCATGCAGAATTAAAATATTGTTCCTTTTAGGCAGTTAAGAGACTATTACAGGCAGTGCAGAATGTGTAGGTAATAATAGAATAACTATGTGATTTTTCTCTTTTTGAGGCAAAGTATGAGTTTAGAGCAAAGGAATATACATAATCCTATAAAGTGCTGATTTTAAAGAGGCCAAATTCCATTGTCTAAAACCCTCACGTATCTTCAGCACTTTTCTTTTAAGGTCACCTTGGTAAACCACTGACATGTAAAGCGATTAGTGCCAGTTTTGCTTTTATTAATTGCTAACTGTAATTTTCAATCAACACTTCATTGTTGTATGAAACTAATAATCTGATTTGCATATTTTCTCACTCTACTTCATAGAATTCATTGGGATTTATTGTTATAAGGGAAACTGAAATTAAGAGTTAAGAAAATTTTTTTCCTATTTTGAGCAGAAGAACCATGTTTACTGCTTAGACACACAGCCACCAGATTGATGGGGGTGGTATAAAAATCTGGGTGAAAGAAGCACACCTTGATGTCACTGCCTCAAAAGCAGTGACCTGTATTTATAGGATTATATAACATTGATGTAAACACTACATACCAGAAGAGCAGGGAATCTTATCTTAAAATACCTCCCCTCAGCAGTTTTTAAAAGCCTAAAGTCTGTATGTGGCAAATAGAATCATAGAATTACAGAAAATGCTGAATTGGAAGGGACCTCCAAGGATCATCCAGTCCAGCTCCTGCCCCTGCACAACAGCATCCCTAAGAGTCACACCATGTGCCCAAGAGCATTGTTCAAATGTTTCTTGAACTCTGGGAGGCTGGTGCTGTGACCACTTCCCTGGGGAGCCTGTTCCAGTGCCTCATGTTTTTTGTGATAGCTTCTGTAGTGGGCTGACCCTGAGTGGATGCCAAGGCACTCACCAAAACTGCTCTATCATTCCCCTGTGCAAGCCAACAGGGAGGACAAAATATAAAAAAGGTTCAGGAGTTGAGATAAGGTCTGGGAGAGATCACTCATCAAATACTATCCTTGGCAAAGGGACTCCACCTGGGGTATTAATTGAATTTATTACTAACAAAATCAGAGCAGGATAATGAGAAGTGAAATAAATCTTTAAAATGTCTTCCCCCCACCCCTTCCTCCTTCCAAGGTTCTACTTCTGACCAGCAGCACAGAGAAATGGGAAATGAGGGTTACGCTCAGTTCATCACGTTGCTCCTGACGCTGCTCAGGGAGAGGAGTCTTTTCATTACTCTAGTATGGAGTCCCTCCCACAGGAGACAGTTCTCCATGAACTTCTCCAATTTGAGTCCATCCCATGGACTACAGTTCTCCACAAACTGCTCCAGTGCGGGTCCCTGTTCCACAGGGTGTCATCCTTCAGGCACAGCCTGCTCCAGTGTGGGTCCTCCACAGGGTCACAAGCCCTGCCAGGAGATCTGTTCCAGCCTGGGCTCCTCTGTCCACAGGTCTGCAGGTCCCTGCCAGGAGCCTGTTCCAGCACAGGCCTCCCAAGAGGTCACAGCCTCCTCTCAGGCATCCCCCTGCTCTGGTGTGGGCTCCTCCATGGGCTGTGGGTGGATCCCTACATCCCCATAGATCCCCGCATCCCCATGGATCCCCATGGGCTGCAGGGACACAGCTGCCTCACCATGGGCTGCACCAGGGGCTGCAGGGGAATCTCAGCTCCGGTGCCTGGAGCAGCTCCTGCCCCTCCTTCTGCACTGACCCTGGTGTCTGCAGAGCTGTTCCCCTCAAGTATTCTACTTCACTCTTCTCTGGCAACAATAACACCTGCACCATAACCTTCCCTTAAATCACAGAGGTGTTACCACCATTTCTGAGTGCCTTGGCCTTTTCCAGCAGAACATCCATCCTGGAGCTGGCTGGCACTGGCTGTGCCAGACATGGAGGAAGCTTTTGGCAACTTCTCACAGAAACCCCCAATACTAACCCTGGCCACACAAACCCAATTGGGAAAGGATACAGGCAGAGATCAGAATAGTTTTCAAATATTGTCTTAGTATCCCTAAAATTAGTGATTATTGCAATGACAAACACAAATATCTTACTACTTTCGTTTTTACGTTAACACCACTCCCCGTAATCTAAGTTATAAATTAAATGAAAAATTAAGGAAAAGCTGTTTCATACGTCTGAGTTATTGACATGTACCTCACACATAGTTATTTTCTTTTTTTTCTATGACTCTCCGGTTTCGAATTGATTTTAAATCAGATTTTATTTAATCTCATCCTAGCCAGGCATCCTGCTTAATCGTGGGTGTCCATCCATGCTAGTAGAAAATGCTGAAGGAGAAGATTCAATTAATTCCTACAAAAAAACCCCAGACATTAACAAAAGATAGCTTATTTAGAAGAAGGGTTTTACAATATATCAAAAAATTAAGAAACAGCAGGACAAAGTTTTTTCCAGAAAAGTCTATGGTTTCCTCTGAACTTTGATGAACTTAGTCAAGATTTAACTGGAAAACTTCTGATTTGGGGAAAAAAGGATGATATTAGGGCTACTTCATGTCAGCAGAATCCCAGAATCCTTGGGATTTTTACAGAAAAGTCTCATTTTGTAATGTGTATGCCTTGTACTCTACTCTCTTTTTCCTTACCCATTTAGTAAGAAAACTTTGACTTGCAAACATGGTAAATCATAATTTGGAGAGCTAGCTCAGCAATTGTTTTCATGGACCACTAATTATAGAATGCTTCCACACACAATTTCACACTGTTTTCTGCAGTTAGACACTTGCAAAGTTGTAATGTCCTGTACCTTAGGGAAATTTAGCTTCTCAAGTGCAAATAGTTACGCCTAGTTTCTAAGTATAATCTTGTACTTTCAGACTATTTATTCATAGAACATATATTGAACAAATACAGAAAAGAAATTAACTCTACACTTTCAAATATGGGTAGATGGGTAGGCTGGCCCATAGTAGGATTTAGCATTGGTATAAATTGTAAAAATGTTGTCCGTTTAAATAAAATTGTTCATTGGAATAAAATAAAATAGTTTTGAAGTCTTCTGAACATTATTTTTTCATCTTATAATAAAATCTACATGTGTTTTTAAAGGAGATGTCAACACTCATTGATTTTAGATGTCGTTGAATCAGATTGCTTGTACAGGCAGTGGGATAGTGGCTCCTTTGCAGGCAGGTTGTAGTTCTTGGCTCTCTGGAAAGAGCTTTCGGAAGACTTCCCTCCTCCCCACCCAGCAACAGCATAATCAGAATTATTCCTCCACCTGGCATATCTTTTATACCCATAAAACATCACGTTTTCTCCAGTCCCAGAAGAAGAGCTCAACAAAAGCAACCGTGGCCTGTACGCCCCCTCAGGTTTTCCACAGCAGGAATAAGGACCATGAAGACAATAATGCCACCTGGCAAGAACCCATCCACTGTGTTTTTCTCTCCTTCATCTACTTAAACTGCAAAGCGAGGTCCTATTTATAAAATTAATCTTGGGATGGAAGAGGTTAAGCATCAAGAAAACTTAAAATATCTGAGAAATATATCTAGTTTAAACTTTGTAGAGTAAATCAGAGCATTCTGATTTATAGAACGTGTGAAAATGAAATGACCATTCCTGTAATAAAATTTCACACTCCCAAATATAGTACGAGAAGCATTCCTTATGCATGAAGATAGTTTATCTAAATAAATGGATTTGAATATACTTCAATAAATAGATCATAAATCCAGAAATGAGAATGCAAGGTGACAAGATTACTGGAATGATAGTATCAGAATCCTGTTATAGTACATTGTACAAAATAATGGAGTACAATCTAAATTTTCCAATATAATCTTAAAGAGCCTAATCTGTCTGTGCAGATAGCATTGTTAAGCACTTTTTATACCATGTGACTATTTCTTGAACATACGGATCACCATACCTATATTTTTTTGTGTACCTCATAGTATTTCTATGTTTTTATACCACAATCCCCTCAGACATTTTGAAGCAAGAAAACTGTAAATTTATGTGGAATCAGCTTTAACATATCCATTACAGTTTTGCAGAAGTTCTTGTTAATATTAGTTGCAACAATGTGTTTGGAGTTTAATTATGCCTTTTTCATACTATCAAGTGTATTTTAATAGCTTGTTTAGCAAGGAATTGTTAGAAAAAAGTATTTTAAAAGTTGGGGGTTTTTATCCCTGAAAATATTTTCCTAATTTTCCAGTTGCAGATCATGATTATAAGTAAAAATTGGAAACACTTTCATAAAGCACAGTACAAACACTGGCTCATGCTAGGTTCAGAGCAGTATCTGTGAGGATCATTGGGCTATGGTTTAGGCTAGTATGGACAGCAACCACTCTGTCATGTTTAAGGCTAAACAAATGAGGCCTCTGAGGGGCACTTGCAGTTATCCTGATGAACAATGCACTTATGACTTTGAAGAGGAAGCTCCATTGGCACATCCATTGGAAGATCCACAGCACAGCCATGCTGGATGTGCCAGAACGTTTACCTGCTTTTTGTGCCCCAGACTGCAAGGAGTTGTAGGGTCTGAATAAAACGGAGGCAGCACCATAGCCACATTTGTGGCTGGATCAGGACAGGCTCATGAACTGTTTTTGCAGCTTGTCTCTGATGTGGTAAGCAAATGAGGTTTTGAGCTAAATCCAGCATCATTTTAATTTTCATAGCTGGACAGGTTAATAGATCAGAGCCCCGAGGAGCCAAGTTTAGGTCAAAATCCAGAAAGGTTCACTGCCATTTAAACCCTTTGGCAATCATTGCATAGATATCTTGTTCCTTTGTAGCTTAATTGCCACACATAAACTTTTTAAGAATCTCTTAATTTCTGTGTCATATATGCTATGTATGTGGAAGGTCTGCTTCTGAAAACTTATTCTGGTGAAGAACTTACATGATTAAGTCTGAATTTGCGCTTTCACACCAGAGAATACCCTAAAATTGTTATTACAACAATACAGACCACCTCAAACTGACTGCCTTTCCCCTCAGATTTTTCCCCAAAATGCCAAAAACTATCACAGGAAGTTTTCCTCCTTCATGATATCCACAACCAGGGCCATGAACTGGGCACAAACTAGTTTTCTAACCAGAACACTGAAGAGTGACAATCTCTGCATGTGGTGACATATGGTGTTCAGGTTTGCTCTGTGATGAGGCAAGGGTATTCATTGCATGTATTCAGCCAGTAAAAGAGCAGTTGATTTTCTAGTGTTGATGACAAAGACTGCATCTAAGAGACATACAGCAGAGCTATATTATATTCAGCTGGCCAAGACTGCGTCTGTAAAGAATAAAAAAGTCTTTGCAGCATTACATTCAGTATTTCTAAAAGCTGCTCGAAAACACTTAACTGAATACAAATGCAGCCAGCTTTTCTTCCTGTTTCTTGCTCCATGCATTAGATTATTTTTGTATATTTTATGCAGAGACATCAATGTATCTAGCTTTACTTGTCAGTGAGGTGTAAGCTGATAATGCCATGGTTTTCCATCAGTGGAAGGAAAGCAGTTTTAATTGTCAGCAAGTTTTGGAAGCAGGCGCTGTGTTTTTAGGCCCTGCTTGTAGCTCAACAAGGAGATCAGCCCCATAAGCAGTGAGAACAGAGATTTAGCAGATACCAGAAGATTCAACAGAGCTTGTCACAAAGTGTCCTGGTGGAAGAATTAGTAATGCAGGTTGTCTGAAGGATCCAAGAAGGTAGCTGTGTAGGGGAAAAAATAATTTCTTCCCTGAACTGTCAATTCTGTAAATCTCCCAAATTATTACTGGTTCAGATTTATTTCAATTACTTTTTTACATAGACAATATAATTTGAAGTCCCAAGACTTCAGTACTCAGGGCTGACCTTAATACCCTGGAAAGCCACAGTTTAAGATATGAACTAGGCCTTTAAAAGAGGTAGAGGTCTTCACACAAGGAAGCAAAATGGTGTAAGACATTTTCTAGTGATAGAGGTTAGGCTGCCTATAGAGACATAATTTTTTTCACTCCAGAGTCTAATTTCCAGTTTCTCTCTCTAACTGTACAGTAACATTTATTTGATTCTATGTTTTGATTGGAATTATTTACAAATATAAAGTTTTCCAGAAATCTTTGGCTTCATTCATTGAAATTTCTGTAAATGATATTCACATAAAAATTTATCCATATTTCTGATACACCATTTTCCCCTTATATGGACCTAGTGACCCTGTAGGATTTCCATGGATAAAATTAATTACAGTGTAGGTTGAAGCTTCGTTTTTCTCAGAAAATAATTAGGATTTCAAATACCAATTTGTGCACTTGCTCACCTTTAAAAATAGAAGTAATATGGATGAGAACAAGCTAAGTACTGTGTATGTTGACTATAATGACCAGGATGGTTTTATTCCATTTTGACAGACCTGAATAACAACAAAATCCTCAAAAAGAAAATTAATTAAATCAGATTATTCAGGGCTAGATTGTGCTGCTCTTATTCATTTTGTTTTGACTGGCTGGAGGGAACTGTGTTGCTCAATGTGAACAAATACAGCATGGCTAAAAGTAAGAACTGACTTTGAGGATATTTTAGTCAGTTTTTAGAACTATTATTTTTTTTCCTGTGAAAACAAATATTTAAGTAAAATAAGCTCCCTGAAAATATTTTGTATTGTGTTATATTCCAAGTGGAATGAAAATGAACTTTAGTACTTAACACTATTTAAAAAAATTTAGTATAACCTTTGATATGACAGAATAAAATAGCATATACCAGCGTGCATATATTATGTGCAGATATATGTGTGTGATTTAGATGTGTACTTGAAGCCAGAAATACCCAGCAGAGAAGCCTATTGGATTTTTAAATTTTAAAATTTTAAATTAATTTCAGCCACCAAAATTATGTCTCTCTCTTTATCTATCGATCTATCTATCTATCTGTCTATCTGTCTATTTGTCTATGTGTCCAGCTTGGAATTATAAACTTACAAAGTAATTGCTGAAAAAGTTACTGTCGTGGCTTCATATTTAAAAACTACATGTATCCACCTAATAATGACTCTATAATGCCTTGTGGGCACATCAATCTTCTTTTCACCCTGCTCATAGGCTTGCAAAAGGCATTCACTGTTACAAAGCCAGGACCTGGTGAGAAAGGAAATTTTTACAGCGTCCTTCAACCAAAAATGATATTAGGAACAAAACAACAACTCTTTCTGTTTTGACCTGAGAGGTGATATGGAGGGAGGTCTCGGGCCATCACTCCAAGCTCTACATTAACCACTCCAGCCGCTGAATGATGCAGAGCTACTGAAACGCACTGTTGAATTGACAGTTAGGAAGCTCAATGAAAGAACTGCCTGCACTGCATTTCCAGTATCTCCATGAAGTTACAAAGCTCGTATCTCCAGAGGATATCCATCCTACTGAACGCCAGAATAATTAATAAATTAATAAATTTAATAAATTAAACACTCTGCCTAAAGGTTTTGTTAAAAAAATTATTTCCTGTCACTCAGCCTCTTGTGAATTTCTCTTTGCACCACTAATTATTATTTTGATACCTGATTGCAGAGAAATGTAATGAATAACACCCAATGTCCAGCACAAACTCATGGCTTATGATTAGTTATAATTCGATTTTACTTCAAACATTTCTTAGACAACACTAGAAATTATTCAATAGTAGCAGTTGAAAAATGCTCTGTTCAAATGACCACATGCTCTGCCTGTGAATTTTTGAGAGACTTTTAAAGTTCTCAGCTTTCGAACTGAACTCTTTGAAAGAAATATTTGTGAGAAGGATGCACCTTGAAATGGTGGCTGTAGCTAGTGGATACTGGGACTAGGAATCAAACCTGCAGAAATTAATTGTTCTTTGGCCCTTTTTGCCCAAAGTCTTCATTGGTATTCCCACAGAAAATGAGAGCTTTCCAGGGTTTATGGCATGTGGGGATATTGGAAGTTTTACCCAACTTCAGGTACACTGAGTGACTGTACTGCAGATATCTCTGTCTACTTAGGAAGATGACAGAATTTCATCCAAAGAAAGCATGTTTGCCAGTAAAGTATGGGGAGATCATGGGCTGTAACTTCCACAAAAAAAGGCTACAGATGTGTACAGATGTACAAAGTGTCCTTTCTTTGTGTACTACTCTATGTATTTTTCGTATCAAACTGGTTCAAATTTTCAAGTATACAGCCCCATTAGTTTTGTTATAAATTTAGTAAAATATGAAAGCATCAGTAATCCGTACATTCAATCTGTCCATAATTATGTAAAAATATCATGTGCATGCATTAGCATACTGACAAATAGATACTGTATATTCAAATAATCCCCCTCCTAATTTATTTGAATTGTGCCAAAGTATTGGCCAAAACTGCAGAGAAGTTTAAGTACTCTGTTTCTGAGAACTTGGGATGAGTGACAACATGGGCAGAATCAACCAGACAATGACAGATAAGAAAATGCAACCTAGATGAATGGACCAGTTTAGTTCAGTCAGTATTTAGTATAGTTAAATATTTCCTTTTTAAGTAATTTTGTAGTGAACTGCAATCATTACAGCTTATTAATATTTCTAGAATGGAAAGATTGGAGATTCCAACAAAATGAGAGAACAAATTCAGTGTAGGTAAGTGAAGATCAGAGTCTGGAATCCCAGACTGGAACAGTGTCCTGGTGTCTCTTTGTGGCTCATTATGCTACGTAAGGGATCCATGTAAGGATCATTATGTACAACTGCCAACTCCTCTCAGGACTATCTAAAACTAAACCATCTGACTAAAAGTATTGTTCAGGTGGTGCTGCAGCTCTTGCAGGCTTGGTGCCATGACCACTTCCCTGTTCCAGTGACTGACCAACCTCTCACTGGAGAACGTTTTCCTAATGTCAGAACTGAACTTCCCCTGATACAGCCTTGTTCCATTTCTTTGTGCCTTATTGTTGGTCATCGGAGAAGAGAAAGCAGCACATCCTCTTTCACCGCTCACCTTGAGGAAGCTGTGAACCACACGAGGTGTCCCCCCAGCCTGAACAGACCACGTGGCCTCAGCCACTCTCCGTATGGTTTCCCCTCCAGAGCTTTCACCATCCTCATGGCCATCCTCTGGATGCTCCCTAATAGCTTATTTCTCATATTGAGGAGCCCAAAACTGCACACAGCATTTGAGGTGAGGCTGTCAAAGTGCAGAGCAGAGCGGGACAATCCCCTCCCTTGCCTGGCTGGCGATGCTGTGCCTGATGCCCCTCAGGACATGGGTGGCCTTCCTGGCTGCCAGGGCACTGCTGACTCATGTTCATGTTCAACTTGCCATGTAGGTACGTATGTATAGTATATGTATATATATAAACATGTATGTATGTACAAACGGCGTTGCCCCGTCCCAGGTGGAGAATTTGCTTTTTTTAAGTTTCATACGGCTGGTGATTGCCCAGCTTCCTATTCTTAGTCTATCTAGACCTCTCTGCCAGGCCTCTCCACCCTTGAGAGTCCTCCTAACTTAGTATCATCCACAAACTACTTAATGTGTTGTGTTGGTTTTGCACGGTCTGCTTCTTGGTAGCAGGGGGGCCACAACGGCAGCTGCTGTGAGAAGCTGCCACCACGTCCGGCAGAGCCAATCCCTGATGGCTCTGAAGATGGACACACTGCTGGCCCAATTAGAAAGGCTCGTAATGCCTCTGTGATGACATATTTAAGAAGAAATTCAAACCAAAGGAGGCACATCTTTTTCTAGTCAGAGAAGAGGAGGAGGTGAGAACATGTGAGGGAAAACAACATGGAGACACCAAGGTCAGTGGAGAAGGAGGGGCAGGAGGTGCTCCGGGTGCCGGAGCCGAGATTCCTCTGCAGGCCGTGGTGAGGACCATGGTGGAACAGCTNACCTCTCCTTGGAAGACTGCACCCCGTGGGAGGAGAGACCCATGCCAGAGCAGTTTTGGGAGGAGTGCCTGCCCATGGGAGGGACTCACATTGCAGCAGGTGTGGTCTGGCTGCTGCTCGTGGGATTGGACCCCATGCTGTAGCAGGGGAAGGACTCCTCTACCTGAGCAGTGGAAGATCTTGAGTGATGCACTAACCAAACCCCCATGCCCCTTGCTTCCCTGCGCTGTCGGTGGGAAGAAGGGAGGGGCTAGGGGAAGAAAAGGTGTTTTCAAGGGGGAATTTTACTCCTCAGTATCCTCCTCTGACTTTGTTAGTAATAAATTCGCTTTGTATCTCTAAGGTGAGCCTGTTTTGCCCTTGGAGTGTTTTCTCCTGGTCCTTAACTCATGCAGCGCTCATTAAATTTTTCTCTCCTGTGCCCAGCTGTGGCAGGGGAGGGAAAGTGAGCATCTTTGTGGGTGCCTGGCGTTTGCCCAATGTCAAACCGTGATATGTATATTCAATTTCTGCATCTGTATGATTATTAAAAAACATTAAAAACCACTGGACATAAAACAGAGCCCTGTGGAACCTCGGTGGTGACAGCTTTCCAGGTTGATGCAAGCCCATTTATTGTAACCCTTTGAGCCTGAGCCCCCAGCCAGCTGTTTATCCAGCATGTTATGGACTTGTCTACATGTGTGCTGGACATTTTGTCCCGAAGGATACTATGTGAGACAGTATCAAAAGCTTTGCTAAACTCTAAAAAGCCCACCTCTTCTGGTTTCCCGTAGTCAACAGGTGTCTGTAACCTCCTGTGTTTGTGGTGTTGAGGGGAATTCAATACCCATCCACTCAGCTGAGTGGGATATTTACCATGTGGCAAATAGTTTGGAATTGTCACAATGTGACAGTGTCTCTTTGACTCTTCTGAATAATATATGCAAAATAAGCCTTAGGATCATGTGGAAAGGCTACATTTGCACTGCTCAGAATGGCAGATGGGTAGCGTCACGTGATGGCTTTTATGAGATTCATCTTTATGACAGAGTTCTACAGTAACCAGATGAAATTAGAAAGGTATTGAAGATCAAGGGATGAGAAGAGATGAAAACAAAGCCAAAATTGAAGGTATGTGCATTCACTACCGGTGTCCTGCTGTTTAACATAGCTTATTAGTCCTACAATAATGTACTGACTGCTTATCCCCAAAAGACGTCTTGGCATAAAATGTGAAGTAAAAGAAATCAAAAATTAAGTTACAGGTTAGAACAAGTATGAACAGTCCCAATCTTTTTAATTTTTTTCCCTCTAGTTTTTGCAAAAAGGACAAAAGAAAACCATATCACACTCCAAATTTTGTGAATCTAGGATAAGCTAGCAAAACTCTTGTCTACTGGGACAGACCACTAATGACAGAGCAGCACATTAAAATTTCTCTTGGTTCGTTTTCATCAGAATCTGTTAATACAGGTATGCTCTAGCTAACCTTATATGCCCAATAGGATGCTAATTAATTTCGATGAAAATTCTTAGTTAATTAATATGAAGTGCAATTACATCTGTTATGTCATCTAGGTTTCTGTTCTCAGAAAGCATTTAATGATGATCATTTGCAATTTCCTCCTTAAATGAATATTATGCAGGGAATTTTTTATATGGGCTGAATTGCAAATTGTACATTCCCTGAAATTTTATGGATGAAACAGTCTTTTGTTTTTTCCTTAATTATGAATATATTAGGACTCAAAATATATTAGAACTCAGAATATGATACTTGAAGAACAATCAGTTTAGATTCTGTTTATTTTATAATATGGGAGGCTAAATTATTCCTCTTTTGCCTTTTTTTTCCTACTTACAGAGAACTTTATGTTGACTATATCATTCAATCCAGAGATGTGGCGGCGTCTGCAGATTGGAATGAAAATGGTGAGTGAAAACATCCACATCCTGATATCCAGTTTCTGATTTGCTGTAAAGCTTTGTATCTGAAGGTCCAAAGGGTCCATTTATACGTCTACTTTTTAGTAGAAATATCAGCTCATTTAAGCTGCTTCTACTTTTGTGCACAGGGATGGACACCTAGCAGGGGTATCTGAAATGGAGCTAATTTCAGGGTTTTGTTGTAGCTTTTTAAACACACAACTAAACAAACAGCTGAATTAAAATTTAAAGTTAAAGTAGACAAAAAAGAAGGTTGTCTAGAATCGATTCTGTGGCAAGAAACATGGAGAAATTTCTGCCTCAATTTGCCCAAGTTCCTGCTGTAGTATCTTCTGTCTTGCCTCATATTCCCTGAGTTGTCTGTCAGTCTTTGTCATGGTACTCAGCATCCCTTGCAAGTTACACAGCACCAGGAGCAGTTTTCAGAGACAGATTGCACTCTGGGAGTGGAAGAAATAACTGTCATGATCATGGTCAGGTACAGCACCTAAGGACTAATGGATATCCTACCCTCTAATGCCACCAATTCTGAGCTTAACCATCAATGTTCATTCAGTCACAAATTGTTTCACTTAAAAAGTGATGCACACTTCCAAAGAAAATGAGTGAAATGGCAGCTCCAAGCTATCTGCAGCCTGTGGCCTGTAGTAAGTCTTACTATTAGACTCTCAAAGGTCTTAAATGGAAAAGCACTTGCTAGCAGCTGCAGCAACATGGCTGTTCTCCCCTCCCTGAATGTCCAGTGGTGAAGCTCCACCAGAAAAAAATATAAGACATTCTAACGCAGAATCAGTAATTTACAATAACAGCTGCTAACTCTGCTCAGAGGAAATATAGATAGACTAGAAAGAGCATCTCCCGAGAGCAGTGCCAAAGTCATTATTAACATTGGGACAGCTGTTACAGTGGGTAATTTAAAGACAAATGCTAATTTCATCCAAGTCCCACTTTCAGGGAACCTCAAACCCTTCCTTGTTACTAGTTCACATAATATCAGGATATGGCATTGTCATCAAGATTTCCTCTCTCCCTCAATATTACTGGGAATTAAATTGCTTCTATAAGCATGTGGCATGTGCTGCTCATCTACATGGCATTCTGCATTCCCCAAAGGACACCAGAAATATTCCAGTCAGTGTTGTTTTCCTTTGAATTCTGCTTCTAGGTTATTTATGAATTGCCAACTTATTTAATAAATCAATCCAGTGAGATATGAGACCAAAATCTTAGAAACAGAAGTGAAAAATTAATTTTAAAAGGTCTATTTTTTAAAGATTTATATGTATAATTGTAAATAATTCCATATGCCCGGAAGATGAATCATCACTAGAAAATTGTTTGGAAGAGACTGATTAAATATTTGAGCCTAAGGCTCTGGTTTTCATTACTCCTAAGAAAAAATATATTGCTCATAGATTTGAGAGGGTTTTTAAATTCCGCAAAGAAATTGCAAGTTATCTGAGGTTTATTTATGTCACTTAGTCTTCTTTCCTTCTTTTTGAAACTGAAATGTAAAGCTTTTCTAAGGTCAAACCGTATTGGCAATTATCACAAAATGAGAAGCACTCAGCTCTTGTTTAGGCACGTGACAAGGTAGGAACACGTACCACTTTTTGTGGAATATTAATGTTCCAGTGGCACTGCCAGGATAGCAGTTATATACCTGTGGGGTGAGGCATGGCCCTCTTCAGAGGGCACAGCAAGCAAAGAGCATGTTTGCACAAATTCTCTCTGCTTTCTATATTACACTAACATCCATCTATTCTACATACGGCCTCAAAGGCAGGACTGAGCGAGTGTGTTATGGCAAAGGGAAACAGAGGTGACCTGAAATTGGGCAAAGGCAAGAGTGACTACCCTCTGTAAAGCACAGACCAAACATCCTTGCCCACTTTGCTGTTATGCAGCGGGGCAGGTTCCAAGCAAAAATGTTTGAATTTTTTTGTGAACAGATTTTGCCCATCAGATTTTTTCCCTGTTTGAATTCATTCCTCATGCTCCCCAGCAGAGAGGGTGGTTTCAGACCATCACAGACTATATCTTTATTATTTTGCACATGCAATGTTGATTAAACACACAGCATTTGGCAAATAACTGTGAAAGCTATACTGGGAAACAAGGCAGTGCTACATTTCAGGGTTTTTTTTTCCTTCCTTTTTTCTTCCAGAAAAACAATTTTAGCTCTTCAAAGAGACAGTCCTTAGAGCAAATATTTTGCCTAATGGTTCTAAGCGGTGTTGAGAGAACATTTTCAACTGCAATATTTACAAAGCTCTTATTGTGTACCCTTAATTACAGGTTAAGTGCATATTTCGTTCCTAAGATGGGTAATAAATATAATGCAATCAAAGTGCTCTTTTCAGTGGTTCTTTTCCATTAGCAAAAAATTGCTACATTTCCATTAATTATGAATAGAAATAATAATACACAGGCCAAATAACACATGCCATTTAGAAAGCTCTTTTAGGGAAGTGTAAGGCCTTTTTCTGTTGTTGCTCTAATGTAGAATGTCTCTGGCACAGATGTTAAATAATGCAGTTTTCTGTAAAACTGAAGATTGTATTTTTGAGTGTTTTACTGCTTGGGGAAAGCAGAGAGTGATGACTCTTGTACTCACTGACATACATCGTGGTGCTATCAGGAGAAGTCTGTGGGAATGCAGGTACCTTGGCACAAATCAGGGTAGATACATGATTGCTTTGCCTTATGCTGAGAGATTCATCCCCTCCCAGCACGTGTGGCGCTCTCAGTGGTACTTACAGGAGGTGTGGCCTGGATCCCACTGTTGCCAACAGTCCTTCATGTCTTGCCCTTGCTTGCATCGACTCATCCCTGTCTTGAGCACCTGCAACTGGTCAGAGGTTTCAAGGCAGCTCTGGACTACGGCGTCCCAGCTGTGGGGTAGCAAAAGGAGAAATGTCATCTCCCCATGGATCCTGCATCCACTCCTGTCCCTGCAGGAAGGCTGCACCCCACGGCTCTCCCGTGCCCGAGGACCCCTTCCATTTATTCATGCAGTCCCTCCTGAGGACTCACAGCACACCCCTTGCCCCCTACGACATGTATCCCAGTGCACCCCCCCCACAACTCAGCAAGCTGTTACATGTGAAGAAGAGGAGCAACTTTGCACATTCCAGCACAAAGGCTTTCTGCCTCAGACAGCCCCTGTCAGGAGCAACTCTGCTGTCTGCCTCACCAGTCCAGCTGGCTCCGCCACACGTGGGACCGTGTAAAAGGCCACAGATTTCCCCAGGTTAAAACATTCACATCAGAGCCGGTGCATTTTCAGGTCTGTGATACTCAGAGAACTGATATCAAACTCTGCCAATGGAGCCTGGGCTGATAACCCCACTCCCCAAGGCTCAACCCTTTGCCCATTGAGAAGGTGCAGAGGTATCAGACGTGAGCACTTCACTGAACTCGAGAGGAATTTTTTCAGGTCTACACCTTGTACGTACTCCTTTAGGCCTCTGGGTCTGCGAGGCTGAATGCGCTAGAGCAAATATGCTCTCTTGGATTCTTAAGTACTTTAGATTGGTAAGTTAGACCTCTAAGTGGGTTACTGTTGTGTTTCTAGTAAATTCTATAGAATATTTTATTAAATTATTTAAATTAGAATATAATTTAATGCTGCTAGATTGGAGCCAAGTTAAAACCTTTAGGCCTAAACCCTTGGTCAAGTCTGCAGCTAAGTTTGGCAAGGGCATGCCAAACTCTGAACCTTGTGATTCAATGGAAAGGTCTTCCTCATTCCTTTTAATCCTTACCCTTTCCCACCTTCTTCTTCTTCTATCCCCAGCCTCTGCGTAGATCATTTGAGGTTGATTTTGGGTTTGGATTGATTGATTTTAGATTTTTCTCTGCATGCTTTAAGTGTCTATTAGCCGTAGAGTGGACAATGGCAATGAACTCTGTCATTCAGTCACTACTATATTAAAACTACTTTTGCCAACTTTGCTGGTGATTTTTTGAGTGACATAAAACACTCACTCACAGAATTGCCACTCCAGTTTTATGGCTGACATGATATTTCCCTTGTCTAAGGATGAATGTGTCATTGGTAGCTCCTAACCTGGCAGATTTCTTCTGCCAGGTTTTTGTTTCCTCTCTAGTCAGAAGCTCTTTTCTTTCTATTGCCACATACTTTTCCCCTGGAAGAAAGAGGACCAATATACTTTGGCTGGGAGAATAGGGCAGCCATCTATGGGTACAGAAAGTCTTCATTTTCTGTAGGTTTTATCAGTATTTTAATTAACTAATACGCTTCCAGAAGTAAACTTGTGGCAGAAAACACTTTAAAAAAAAGCCACCAAACAATAACCTTCATAAAAAAAAACAAAAACCAAAACCCTTAACAAGGGAAAGGGGTTGATGAATTGCTAAAAATTGGATGTGACAAATAAGCAAAGGAAAGTACTTGGTGAGGAAGAGTTGCAGACCACTTTATACCACAAAGGCTCTGTTTTACAGAAACCACTCAGGAGCTATTCTGGCAGCAGTGAACTGTGAGAAGGGGCTAGATAGGGTGAACAGTCTCTTATGGGATCTTCCAGAAACAGGTTTTCGTTACGTCATCCTTGTACCTTGTAGTGGATTTTCCTATCAGCAAATAATGTTTCAGAGAGCAAAGAGGTCTATGTTAGAGTGCAAGCAAGAGAACCTTCCTGGGCTCTGTAGCAGCACCAGTCAGCCTTGACAATGTCGCTGACCTTTCTAATTCTCCAGTGTTTGGAATTAGGTGAGCAAGAATTGGGTTATGCTGTAGGGTGACTGCTAATATTTAATTTCCACTTTTCATTTACACAGTGTGAATGTCTACAGGTGAAATGGGGTCTCTAAATGAAGGCTGTGATATGGTTAGTACCACTTCCAAAAGGACTTATCAACCTAATACCTTAAAACTTAGTGATGTCCTTGACTGAGGGTTTTTTCAGTCAAAAGAAAACAACTGCAATTATAGAATAAATTCATCAAAAGCTGCTTCCTGTGTTTTCTACTTTCATCATATTTACTCTAACGATGATTACTTCTGCTTGGTTAGAAATCTTTGTCCAGGGGAAAAATAGCAAGGAAATTGCAGGTCATGAGTTAACTAGATAAAGGCAGTCAGGTATGGAAAATATCTTTAGCCTCTTCTGAAGCAGTTCTGAATGCATTGGCTGTATTCATGCTCATATATTGTCAGTTGTCTCTCATCTCACTACTGAAAAAATTTTCAAAATGTGTCTGGCCCTTGGAGAGAGCCCCTTAAAAACTAGTTCTATTTTTAACAAAAGCATGTCTTTGGAATTTTCATCCTCTTAAGAGAACCTTAATCTGTTCCATGAATAGCACTTATCAAAAGAACTTTGGCTTTTATAGAATTTCAAGCAGATTGTGAGGAAATAAGAAGGAAGCCTGTTGTAAACAAAATCTCATGGCTGATGTTTAAAAATACTATTTTATAACAGATCCCTGAAAGCTACATCTTTGTAAGAGGCTTATCTTTCATTTCTCTTTCTTCTATGAAATATTGGTCATTTACCAAGTAATTTTTATTTTTATTTCTCTTTGAATATTTTCACTAAAACAGGGCAGAAAGTACAAACAGAATTATTCTGAAATTTATCACTTGGGTTCATGCTTGATTTTGTGGACTCAAATAAAATAAAGTCATGATTTTACACCCTTCTTTTTTAAAAAAAATTAGGTTGATATTGCGGTCTCTGGAAGTTACTGTTGCTATAAATAACTAATAGACTAAAAGAGGCTTCTGTCTAATAAAATAGAGAGAGGTGTTTCTTTTCCTCTAGAGGATTTAGGGTGGGTGGATGCTGTTGCCTACCTGTCTGCCTTCTTCCTTTCTGACTTTGGCAGGTCATCTAGTTTATTTTACTTTTCTTGAGTGAGATTGTACTAGGCTAAACTCTCTGCTGTTTGTAGAGGATACATTCTTAAGCTGTGCCAGGAGAAGTTTAAGTTGGATATTAGGGAGAATTTCTTCACAGGAGGGGTGAGTGGCCATTGTAATGGGCTCCGCAGAGAGGTGGGGGAGTCACTGTCCCTGGAGGTTTTTAAGGAAAGACTGGATGTGGCACTCAGTGCCACGATCTGGTTGACACGGTGGTGTTGGGTCATAGGCTGGACTCGATGATCTCAAAGATGTTTTCTGGCCTAGTTGATTCTGTGATTGTGTAATGTACTGTCATGTTTTATACTGAAATCTAAGTCAAAGTCAGCTAAATTAATGTTGACTCTGAAGGTCTGGAAGTGATTTTGGAGATAGCATTCCTTTTACGCCTGTGACAAATACAGGCTTTGTCTTTTTGCCTCTTACACGTGTTAGGGTTGATAGAATGGGTCATTTGAACATTGAGATCAAATGTTACTCACCACACATTTTCAAATGACATTTCATGATTTTGGTACTCATTTAATCTGTGAGAAACCTGTTGGTATTTCTGTTAGAAACACCAACTTTAGCTTTGTCATCTCAGTAATTTCTAATTTTCCAACACTGAACAATCACAAGCAAGTATGTTTTTATTTAGGATGATCATTTTGGATGCCTGAAGCAATGATCAAATTAGTTAAGATAATTTTTAGCTGTGGAAAAACATTGAACTGGCTGTTGTAGTAAGTTGCAACATATTTTACCAGCTGTAGCTAAATGGAAAATAAAATCCCCACATTATTTGAAAAAAGGGCAAACTAATACAGTTTCCTTTTTGTGGTTTCAAATAAGAAACTTTTGAGATGATATTTTACCTGCTTTACAGGTAGCTATTGGGACCAAAACCCTTCTATTTTCTCAGATGCTTTCAATTTACATCATTATTATTTCACTCAGTGTAGATATAGGTCTCTTTGTCAGTCTGCAAATTATCAGTTGCTTCAAAAAAATGTTTGATCTCACAAGCCTGTGAACATTAGAACAGCTGCCACAGAACATGACACCCTTGAGGATGGATTTTATATTCTTGTCTTGCTGAGTTGCAAGGGAAGCAGAACACTTCCTCAGCATTTGTTCACAGCGTTGCCTTGATACAGAGAGCACAGATCAAGCAGAATACACCTTCCCTGCCCCCAGCATCACGAGATACTACAGGTTTTGCTGAAGATGATTTTTGTATGCATATAGAGTCACAGTTTTGGACAGTGAATCTTGATTTGCATCAGTTAAAATGTGCACAACATTTTTCTGTAAGGAATTGTCTTATTTGATAGGTAAGCTGTGGAAATAGAAAAAACCTGTTAATTTTCTGTGAGATTCTATGGGTCAGCAGTATCTCATGCAAATAGTTACCTGGCCTTTGTGTCTTCAGTCCTTCTGGACGTGGAATGTTCCAGGATGAGCATTTTTACTTGTTTTCCTTTCATTCTCATTCAATATTAATCTACATTTAGTATTTTTCTTCTTTTAAATTTTTCTCTGGGAAGTTCAATTAATTCAGATTATGGCTATATGTAAAAGTGCTATTTAACACAAGGGACTGCTCTCTGAGTTCCCAGACAAGACTGTTGTGAAGACAGATCCTTTTCTGAGTGGGATCAATCTAGTTTCATCTTTGGGTATATTCCACTTGGATTTTCTGATTCTAAAGATTGTGGGAAAAATAGTGTCAGAAGTGTGTAGACGACTGATTGCTTGGCTCTTGTGCAAGAAGCCCACTAAATACAGGTAACTGCTTTGTTTTCAGTTGCTGTGTTCTGCAATAGATAGCTACAAGAACAGAGCAAGATTATCTGCAGCTTATCTAAAAATTCACTGTACTGCTTACTTCTCTTCCTGATTATAAAGTAGAAATGGAAGAAGACTATTGGGACTTACACTTCTAGTGATTATAAATAATCCGTGAAATTGATATGATATGTAGTTTCTAGTGCCTTGTGGCAAATTTTAAATAAACCTAACACCCATGCAGGGCTGCATGATTCTTCTCAGGAGATATATAAGCAAGGTTTGAAACTGTTGACACAGAGCCTCTTTTGTTGCTGTCAGGGGAATAATAGTGGGCAATTAGATTCTCAAGTAATTGCAATCTTCAGCATAAAAAATAGAAAAAAAAAATTTGAGCTTTTTGAATGTTAATCCTGGCAACTTCCATGCTTTTTTTTTCAATGCCTGTGACTTATTGTACAAAATAGGAAAATGCTTATCAGAACATGAGTCTTTCTTACTTGGTTTTAGTTCTTTAACTTCACTTAACCTAATTTTAGCCCTCAATTGTAGTTTGGAGTTGTCCACCACTCTCTTTTTTTTTATTTTTATCTCATGCCTGACTTAATTTTTTGACCCTTATGAGAAAAAAGTCCTGGATTTTTGCCCTTCTGAGTTTATTTACCATGTAATTTCATGGAGTCAGTGATGTCATGTTGTTTATAGCATAGAAGGACATCATCTTCAATCACCCCTTTGCAAAATTCAGACCTCCAGCTGGAGGAAGAACTTGCACAGAATTAGGAAAAAAAAAATTCCTTTCTAAGTTCGGATCAAAGTCTAGACTGTGGTTTTCATTGGCTGGGGAATCACTACAGTTACACTAAATCTAAAAAACTGTTCATTTGTATCACAGCCATCTTTTATAATGTGGTGCCATTGTAGTAGCACTTTCACATGAGTTCCCTAGCACTTGCTGAAGCTGTAATCTGGCAGTTTAAGTCACAAAGACAATCTCTTATGTTCATCTTCTACACCTCCAAAGTTCACCCTGAGTCCAGCCTTTTGCTTAAAACAATCACCAGGGAAGAAAGGCCTTTGAATATTTTCTAAAAAGACTTAATTCCGAACACAAAAGGCTCAAGTGTTTGCAAGCATTCAATTCTTATCTTTAATGCATAAGTAGCTTAAAAACATTGGCATTTTAAATTAATTATGAAAAGGTGCTAAAATCAGTGTTAAATCTGTTTGTCTTTAAGGATTGTCTCCAAGGTTTTGTCTTCAAGGATTAGTGTGTCCAAATGATTTGTCTTGGAAATGCATCTTGTCTATTCAGCTCCACAATAATTATTTTAACAGTAGCAGCCTGTTATGTTGTTAGACTTCTAGCTTTCAAAATTAGGGCAATTGCCTAGGGCTATGAATCATCACTGGGGGATTCATGGATGTCTGTCCGGCTGCTATAGTTTTGAATGCGTGCTAGAAAACAAGCATTCAGAATACGTTCTGTGCAGCAGCCTCTTGCTTGCTTTGCATGTGAGCACGTAGAAGTCGGTATCAGTAAAATACATACAAACTTGTTAAAGCGTCTACAATGCTGCATTCCTACTGTGCATTTGGACCCAGCTTCTCACATCTGGTTAACAGCTGTAAAGCTCATTTAACTTTTCACTGGGAAGAAAAAAAAAAAAAACAACACAAAGAAAACCAACACCTGCTCTGGTTTTTTTCCCAGCTTAAAAAAACCCAGAGCTTTACCTAAGTCAGAAAAAAAAAATAATATTTACTCTGATTTTCTGAAAATTGTATTATCTGACTATTTCTAGAAACAGAGTTAGTCAGAATCCACTGCAGCAACCTTTAACCTTGTTGGTGTAAGGATGTAGATTATCTAAAAATATGCCCCTGAAGTCAATACTGCCTTGCTGTAAGGAATTCATGGTGGATAAATCCTGCTAACTCATCTTCCCAGATAGCCTACTGCCTTCCTGGTAGGCAATGTAATTAATACATGCAGCTCAGAGAGTCCTGAACCTGCAGCACAGCACAAAGAGACTCCCACAGAGCCAGCAAATTATGAGCAGGTTTTATCTGAGCGTTAAGTTTCCATTCAGTTTTTATTTTAATAAATGCAACTCATATAGTAGCCTGGAAGAGACATAAAGCAACTTCAGTGCACCATGAGTACTTGGTGTTTGCTGCACTATTACAGTTTCCCTCGTAAGCATTTTTGATGTAATATGCAGCATTTTTAGCTACATACTGCTCTGTAATGTGGTCTTAGAAACTGACCAGAGCAAACAGCCCTATTTATTTGCAAGGGATTGTATACTTGCCTGGGCACTGACTTAAAGTGTTGAAAGTCATTTTTGCACAAGCAAGCAGGAAAATGAAATTAATTTGTTCATAGACGCTGTACCTTTGCAGTATGAGGTTTTGTTGGGAATCAGAAAGAGTTCAGCTACAGAGGAGTCCTAGATCCATGCTGGAATAAGAAATAGGCCACACACAATGCTCCACTGCTCCTTAGGTCTTCCTGTACCACCATCTAGGCAAAACCTACGCAGAGAACCTCCAACACTATCCTGCAACACTAGTGATATACCTGTGTGCATGTGCGTTGTCGTCTGTGCTATGAAATTAGACCACTAACCTTTTTCTCTTAGAAATTGCTACTTCCTAAACAGAAGCTCACTGGTACCCTGAAGTACAAATTCATAAAACCATAGTCTGGACAGCTGTTTCAGGATTTGTAACAGCTGTTTCACTTTAAAGCACTTTCAAAATCAACAGCCATTTCACAACATTTCATTGGGAAATTACATTATTACTCCCTTGATAGGACAAGCTCCTAGTAAACAACTTCAGATCTTCACAAAGGCCAAGATAAGATGGAGAATCCCTACCCCCTTTTCCTTTTTTTCTGTCATTCACTTTGATCAGAGCTAATTTCTATTCCCAATATCCTTTTCCCCAAATGGAGCCTTGCAATTCTTGCTGTAGGCTCTGTAATGCAATCTGTGCTTTCTGATGTAATGAATAGTCCCCTAAGGCTGTCAGCAACCTTTTTTATTCTGTACTAACACAGCATCAGCAAGAAATTAATGAGCAATCCTTGATGTTTTGGCATTGTGAGTTACACTTCATAATGAAAAGGTAAAGAACTCATGGTGGGAAAGAAATACCTAAACACCTGAACTATTTTTGTTTAGTATCTCACAAAGACTTAAGGGGCCAAGACCAGGATTTCACTTAGATTTCTTGTAACCTAAAGTAGTCACATACAGCTGAGAAAAGGTACTTAGTAAGAAACAGACAAACAATGCACTTGCAGGAGTAAAAAGAGGAAAAAAAGGAATATGAAAGAGAAGAAGATGTAAGGAACAAAGTGCAGGTGTTTGATGTTTAATTGCTAGGTATAATACCAATCTAATATATCTAATATTGGTATATCTAATTTTGGTAAGTAGTGGATGCTTATCTTGGAGTTATTCTATAACTCTATGAACTAGTTTCTGTTCTCTGAAATGCTGTATTGAATACTCTGCTCTGAGTATCCTGAAATAATTATAGAATATTTTGTGTGATATCTGATGTAGAAATACTTAACAGAGTGAAGTTGCCTTAGTTCAAATAATTGAGAGCAGTCATACTATCCCAGAGTGCCATGATATTTCTACCACCCACTTACTCCTATTAGTTTAGTATGGAGAGGAGGAGGAGGTGGTGCAATGGATATGTGGATGTCTTGAGTGCTTCTCTTCAGAGTTTGGGTTTTTTTAAATTATATTCTTCCACTTTCATTCCCTACAATATTTGCATCTTCCGGTTGACCGTTCTTGACACATTCCTACATATTTTTGCAGTGCTGGGCAGTAGTCCCCTAACCTGCCAGAGCGGATCTTGAAGAACTGAGGCCTTTCAACCAGCCAGACTTCATTTTACTCTGATTCCCTGTAGTCCATATCCTGTACATATGTAAAAAAACCAACCCCTAAACTAACCAAAACCAAACAAAAATGAACAAGACTCAAACATACAAACACCAAAACAAAAACACCAGAACAAACAAACAGAACTAACAAAAAAAAAACCACCAAAAAACAAATGCCACAACAAATGCCAAACCACCCAATTAGGAATTTTGGGGTTTTTTCCTCTATCTTTTAGATATTTAATGCAAAAATAGAATGATATCTAAGTTCCTTACCATTCCTTCCACTGCCCAAATTCAGGAATTTAATTAGTTATTCTCACTGTGGGTCTTGACAAAAATTTTACTGTACCATCCATATAATGTGGGTCCTTTTCACATAATTTCTTTTTGCATACATAGCAAAGGTTTCATACATACAGAGGAAATACAGTTGTCTTTAACAACCGCTTAGGCAGTTCTTCTTTCTGTAAGAAACAAGTCCAAATGCACTTAACAGTTGCAACAAAACAATGGTCCCAGTTTTCATGGTTAGCATCAGTCTATTTGTGTTTTCTTCAGAGATCCATATACATTTTCTCTAACCTTTGGGAGATATATTAATTTCCAGAAGTAATGTCCTCAGCTTGAATCACACTCTGTAATGAAGGTTATTATGCCTTTTCTTTCTTTTGGCTGGCTGGGTACTAACTTTCTCCACCCCAATTTCCTCATCCACCACTTTTCATTTATGTTTATCATTTTATAACAATCATGTGTTGATATTTTATTTGCACGTATCATGTGTGTCTTACCTTCATCTACTCTATTGCCTTTTTATGTTCCTCACCAGGACATGTCTGCAGATCCATCTCCACAGATTATGTCTTTAACAACACATCACTGAAATTTTGTTTTCCTATTTTCCAAAATACTAGTCATCTCTAAACGCACAATGCAAAAATTATAACAACATTAACCAGCAAGGAAAGTTTCTAGTATCCCAAGTCTTAGTAGGTGGTATAGAAACATATCTAACAACTATAGAAGGAATTCAATGTACCTAAACTCCTAAATTATATCACAGCTAGCAAGCTGACCAGTTCTGAGCATATTTCTGGGCTCTGAACTTGGCCAGTGATCTTGCTTATGGTGATAAATTGTTGGAATGACACGTGTGCTTTGGGCTTGTGCCTTCTGAAATCTTCAAAAACTGCCAGGTGTGGTTCAAGAATCAGCAGTGGGAAAGGGCTATGTGATTTGTGTGCTGGTATTAGCTAGGAGCAAATTTAGTCTATGAGAAGAGGGTCAAAGTAGAGTGTAAGCAGAAGCCAATGCACTTCCAGATTTAGATACAGAATAGGCTGTAGTGGGAGACAACAAGTGAGCAAAGCTGCAAACTTATCATCATGTGAATGAAGTTGCATTAATAAGTAAACCAAGAACCTTAAATCTGCTGTCCATACATTTCTAATGTTTCATATCCATCTACTTGGTACCTCATTATTTTTTTAATGAAACAACTAATTATTTTTTAGGAAACACATAGATATTTAAAACCCACCATGATTTAGCTAATTAGTCCCTCAACATATCCCAGGGAGCAAACAAATTAACCAGCAGTTTTCCCAGTTGAAACCTGCAATTTTTCTCTGTTTCTTTGATCACTGTAATTACCAAAGGGATCAATGCAATTGGTGCTGTTATTTGACTGCCTTAAAACATCCACATGTGAAGTACAAGGTCATTATCGTTATATACTACATGTGTAGTTCAGAAATTTATTGGGCTAGCTCAGAAAACACTTTTTTCTTCATATATCCAGGGAGGGGGGAATGGTGAGCAGTCACAAAGGTGAGGATTGTCTTTCCACAAATTGGTTTTGCATTCTTGCAGATGAGACCTTGCTCCCATTTGTTTGCATGTACGTTTCCGGAATCTTTGCATGGACAGGTTTCCTATCCTAAGACCACTATTACTACCTGTACACTGTTGTAGTGAAAAAATGCCCCAAAATGCCACTGTTGTCCCATGGACTTCTAACTAGCAGCTGCAAACCAACAGTACTTGAGTAGATGTGATTTAGTGACAAGAAATAATTTTATAGAAGTATATTTATGCAGCATTCTCTTACACAGGCTGAAGGCAGCAGAATTGTGCTTCTTCTGTAAATACTGTCTCACTGGGATTCTTTTTCCTCTCCTTTTCCTTTTATGTTCCTGGATGCAATTTTTATGATTGTACTTTATATCAGATTATCTGTGACACTTCATTTTTTTTCCTTCATTTTTCCTGAACCTATTACTTCAGACATCACCATTACATCATACTCTAATCATCCTCCCAGAAACACTGAAAAATGTCAGCCCAGTGTTGAAACTGGGAATGTTCAGGGCTCTGAGTCCACTCATATTAGATCTAAGAGAGCCTTTTTATCAAGATTCTATTGGGAGTAGTAGACAATCTGGGAAACTGGTAGCCCCAGAAGAGCAAAGCATGTTAGCTGCCCATATGGCCCTCACCGTGCTGGCCCTACCTCACCGTGCTGAGGGTCATATGGTCAGGTCATTGAGTACACCATGCTGTAGATTTTACATCTCTGCAAATATTGCTAATATTATTCTGAATATCTGTAGAAAACTTCAAAAAAGTGCTCAGTAGCCAGTAGGTTGAATTGCAGACGGGTAACAGTCCAGCAAAGATAATATAAAAAAACAAATATCTTTTGCTATATTAGAAATTTAGGATAGAGAGCTCTTTTTCCCAGGAGCTGGTTTCTCTGAGGAGCAGTTGAGAAAAGAGTGTGATCTTCCCTATTACTGTTGAGAGCTTCCTGTTTTGTTTGATACCATTGCTTGAAAAGAAACAATTATTGAAGTTGTTTCAAGATGTTTCTGTGATGAGCAGATGTCTGTATACACCACTTTCCAAGGTAACATTTTTAGTCAGACTTTTTATATAACTTTATCTGGATCTATGTTTCTGAGCAGGCATTTTTCTGGACAAGAACTAGAGGAAAGGTTTCACCATCTGTTTGTTACCCAGGACAAAGAAAAAGGAATACTTTTCCCCACAGAGACTTTAGGAGCTGCAATGGATGCTCCCATTTCCTCCCTGCATAAGCATGGAGAAGGTCACTAAATAATCAGTAGTCTGCATGTTCTCATAGATGTGTGTATCTGTGCCTGAGACAAATCCAATCCACATCATTTTTAGTGGAGTGTGACATCCTTATCTGCAGCACTGGAGATAAGGGGGTGTGTAGGCTGACAATTTATCTCAAAAATAGAGATATTTACAAGCCATGTTAAGACTTGGGCGGCCTCATTTTAACACTTGGAACTGAAAATAATGATTAGATGGCTGTGTCTGCAATCTAAGATATAGATTGGTCCTCAGTCTTGAAACTGGAGTTTCTAACATAATGTCATCACAGTCTCAAGGGCTATGGCCAGAGCCCTGTATAATTTGCCTGTTGGTTCCTAATACGTTTGTGTACAACTGAGGAGAAAATGTGTAAATTACTTTATAGGCTTGGCCAGATGGCCATGGCCTTTTTTTTTTTCTGAAGGTATCTTTCAACAGTTTTATTAGGCTAAAACTCGCCTGGATTATGCATGATGAATCAGAAAAGATGCAAGGGGACAACTGGATTGCAATTTTTCATGCAACTGTTGACAACTGAGAGGACCTAGGCACCACTTTTTCTCCTTACTGGCTCAAGTTTTCTCCCACTGTTGGCCTAATGCCACGTTCCAGAGCTGCTCATTTTTCTGAAACTGATTATTTTTTTCAGGCCATAATACTTTTATGCTTACTTTAGTGTTCTGAATCTATTTTATAAAGAATTTATGCATGTGTAATAATAATAAAAATTCTTTACAGGAGGTTTATTTATAAAAACCTTTATGGATATTGCATGCATGCAGCTTATTTAAAAATTAGGTCATCTATTTAAATGTCAAACTGCATCCTAGTTGACTGAGTCTTAAATTTTGACTTAAATTACTAGATCCATACTAGTTTTCTACTTGTACTGAACTTCTGCATAAACTTTATTAGAAGAGGATCATTATAATTTGTATAGAAATAGTAAATTTGCCTTTTTGTACCAGACATAAGCAAAAGTTCTGATGAGATAAATAAAGATATGATTTGAATATATTTTGCTTTTTGTACAAACACCTATTCTGTGTCATTCATAAATGAAAATGTGGTTCTTGTTGTTGGGTTCTGGTTGTTGTTTTTTTTTTCCCCAAACAGCTATTAAAATAAAAGAAAAAATACTTCAGTAAAGATGATAAATATTATGCAATACACTATTCCATTATATGTGGAGTGCTTGCTGAAAAAATTACATTAGCTCCCAATGTTATAAAAATCCCTGGTATTGATAGATAATTTTCCCTTGACATTGAAGGACCCCCAGTACATTGTTCATAAAGTAAATTCTACAGTTATGTTTTGGAGTTCAAACCACTTCAACTTTTCTTCAAGTGCTATGAAAGTAGTCTTGCAATTTTCTACAGAAATCTGTTCTGCAATTCAGCCATGAAGTATCCTAGGAGAGGCTGAGTGAAAAATAACCCTGTTCTAATACACTGTATCAACAAGCATCTGAGGAGAAGCAGTTTTAACAAGGGTTCAATTTTTTAGGTTCTTCTGTATTAATCATTTCATAATAGAAGTAAATGCAATTATTTTCCCTTTCCCCCTTCACAGGATAAAGGTAAAGGAAATAAGTATATGATTTTGACATCTTATTGTACTCCAATGGTAGCTGAAGATTTATAAATAATTAGACACATAATTCCTGTCTACTTCTCACTCTAGAGTGGATATTTACAATATCTTTCTGTAAGCAGCTAACTTGGGTAATCTGAATCACTCTCTTGAGAATTCACTTAATATACAACGCCTTGAAAAAAGACCATGAAAACTACAGGCCTTAAAAAGAAAGACTGTCATTGTCCTCTTCCCTAGGTAACTCTGCTATGACTGCTTTATTCTTCCTAGCACTTAAATCACTACGGAATAAGGAATGTGGAAACCCACGTGGTACAATTCTGGGCGTGGTTAGAAGCAGAACTTCAAGCTCCTAGGGATTAAAGCATCTCACTCTTGTTATTTACCATGTAGTTCTGTTTATGAGAGTGCGTGGATCGTCCCAATCCCAAAACTTCCAAATGTCCAAGCATCTGTCCTGGCATTTGGTGTTTTAATGTTATCAAATCAAAAGTTATTTTTCTGGAACAACAGAAGAGTAGACACAAACCAAGCACAATATTTCCATGTCTGGTTTCCTTTTTTCTTCAAAAATCCAGTAACTAGAAGGCTTACCCAGGGTGTGGGAGTCCTGTTTGCTAGCTAACCCTTCAGTCAGAGGCACTTAAGCATTGCCTTCCTCTTGAGGGGCGAGTACATGTGTCAACAAGTTAGATGTTGCTCTTGTGTTCATACCTCTTCCATTTTGCACATAACTGCCAAATAGCCTGTAGTCAGAAAACAAAAACAGGAGTGAACATAATTATCTTGCCTAGTAATGAGCGACTGACTCAAAAAACAGTAGACCTTATTTCCAGCCTCTGCTCTTGTTATTCAAGCATCTTATCTAATGTCTCTTTCATTTGCATTCAAGCAGCTGAAAGCAACTCTTGTTAATTTCTAAGCAGCAAGACCTTTGAGATTTTCAAGTGACAGAACTATGTTGTGCTTGAAAACAGCAGAATATAAACAGAGTTTGTGCATATGAGAGGTAGATTGCACGTGCCATTTAGTGCTTCTGCAAATGTAACCTTGTTTGTGCCCTACTCCAACAAAGTGATTTTTCTTGTGTATTTTTGTAATTATTGTTTATTAATTTTAAGAGAATTTTTGTAGGAGTTAATTTATTTGACACTTTAGCAAAGCTCTTCTTGTGCTTTCAAAAAATTTAGGATGGGCGAGTGATTCTTGACAGACGTGATTTTCAATTATATAATTTAAAAAAATATTTCTATTTGTGGTACACGAACATAAGGCGCATCTTTTCTTGTTTTCTCCCTAAGCATGAATTTCAGAACACATCTCTTTAAGAACATAATCATATTTTCCAGTACTGCAGTCTTATGTCTATAAAGGGATGAGGACAAAAAGAAAAAGATGAAAGTGTGAAAAGATCAGCATGTTGCCGGGTGAAGGCAAGCTGATTGTGCAGCATTGTTAAGCTGAGATAAAAGTCACATGACTAGATTTTTCGTTAGGTGGGGCTTTTTTCCAGTCAAATTCATGCTTTTCACTCTGGTTTCTGTTACCTAAGCAATACATTTCAGTCCACTGGCTGTTTTTATGGTTTTGTGGTCTGAAAGTTAGGCTGATGGTAAAGAGCTCAAAGAGGTTTACTTCCTTGCTCTGAGTTCTCAGTGATCCCAGAAAATTTCCTAGCCCCCTATCTCAAATGCAGTATTTCTTGCTTACTCTCATCTACAGGAATAAGGAATACACAGAAAATAAGGAACATACTCCTTATGTACTCTTTTATTAATGCAAGAACTACAGGGGTTCATGCATTTTCAAGAGCAATTTTCCTGAGCAGTGGATGCATAAAGAATTCACATATGAAATGTGAATTCCTAGATTTAGAAATTTCTTAATCTTCTGAGCTGATGCTGGTTTTTTATGGCACTTGGGTTAACATTATATCTTGTTTTATTAACGGCTTCTTTACGTTTTTCTTAGCTTTTTCTGCAACTGATAATATCCTTGCCTATTTTTCTAAGGAACACTCCCTCTTTTTAACTTAATGACAAATAGAATGAATTCCCTGCAGAATCCTATTACTTAAGGCTCACTCAACTCAGCCAATGAAGGGAATATAACTGACTCGCATATGAAACCTCAAAAAGCTGACCATGTGCTATACAATGTGCTGACCAATAGATAATGCAAGTGATGGCAAAAAGGCCTTTCTCTTTCAAATAAGAGACTGTACCTTTTAGAAAGTAGTGGCTACATATTGCGAAGAAGAGCTTACATTTCTACTTCCTGTGTCATAGTGTATAAGACTTTAGTGATGTCTTCGGGGAGAGAGACAAATAGAAGGTGAAGGTACTTCTAAAAAGCTATGTTCTGCTCAGAGGCTATTTTCAACTAATTGGTTCAGCCTCTGTGTTAGAAATTTAGCACCGCTAAAGGGTTTCAACTCTGTTACTGGCTGAGTCTATTTAAATGTATTTCTGAGGGGCCAGGCTAGAAAGCCTGCACTTCTGCTTATGCTAAAAAAGGAAAGAATGTTTTGCAAAAGTTTGTTTTCAGGATGCTGCTGCATAGTCCACCCCAAATAACAACTCCAGAGACAACAGCCTAACCTTGGGACTAAACCATTCAGTCCTATGAGGTCTCAGGAATCCATTACTTTTTCTGTATAAATAGAAGCAGCTATAAAAGTGCAGTGTCATCTGACCAGTTTCTCACATCTAAGTTGACACTTTAGTCACAGCACTTTACTAAATGCCACTTCCATCCTTGTCTCTCAGAGTCACCCTGGTAGTCTCTGGGATGTTCTGCTTCAGCTGCATTTGGTAAAGAATGTTCTTTCTTCCTTTCACCTCTTTCAGTTGTGAACAAACTGGATTTTACTACAAATACATAGCATCTGCTAAGTTTCTAAACAAATTTCATCATGGACAGACAACAAAACGGGGCTACAGAGGAGGATACTAAATCTGCAGGTTAGGGACCAGCATGCCACACAGGTGGGGAGGTGTGACTGAAATGCAAAAAATGAAGTTGCTATGGACTATAGCCATACATCAGACCTAGCAGGGCTTTCAAATGTTCCTTTCAGACAATAGTCTGAAATAGTGGAACTTAGAGATTCAAGAGAAGAATTAGTCCCTTATTTTTTCTAAATAAATATGTTCTAAAAGTCAGAAGCATCAAACTCCGTTTCTGAGGGACCTACCTGTTGAAACAGCTTGCATGTGGATGTGTAGCGAACATGAAAACACCTAAGCCGAAATTTTACTTTAGTACTATAGATATTTCAACCTATGCTGATCAGTTTCTATTAAATGCCTGCTTCCTAACATCTTGGGTAAGTGTGTGGTTAGCTAGTTCATGCTAAGGTAAGTGCATCATGTCATTTCTGCTACTGTTTCCCCAAAGCATGTATGTTAAATAACCATGGGAAAACACCTGGGTGTTCTCCTTATACACTCAGAGTTTTGGTGTAACTTAAGCCTGTGCTTGAGAAGTCCTTTCAAACATGAAATGACATGGACATCGTCTTTTGGAAAACTTATTTTAAAGTTAAAATTATGCATGTAACTCTTCCCTCTTAAGTTACTTCCTTCCTCTGCGCAGCAATCACACTTGCTATGACAAATATCTTTTTTCCCAGTTCTGCTGGAATCACTCATCCTCTCCCATTTCTTTTCATAAGCTTTCTGCTATAGAGTCCATAGCTCCTTTCAGTAACTCCTCTGAAAGGATATTCATTCCAATGGGTAAGAGAAAAACTGAGTCTGTAGACAGAAGAATATTGGAGCTCAGTCTAAGAAGCTTCAGTGGATTTATATTTCAACTTTTGCTGATATGTAACGGCTTTGTGAAAGAATAATTCTTCAATGTTACCTTAGTAGCACTTAAGAAGGTGGAAAAATCCCAACAGTGTGAAGCAGTGTCAAGTTAAATTTTGTCAGACGTTTTAGCTGACAGTAAAGTTACTTTTTTGCATACTTTTCCCTGTGAATAAGTTTGAAATGCCTGTTTCTATTCCAAATGAAATCCGGTTTTAGTATAAATGTGGCAAAATGTAAACAGTATCACGAAGCAGAAAACCTGTTAGTCCCTAGACAAGCCTGGAAAGCACTAAGGAACAAAAATTTCTGTTGCCATCTCTTACCACAACATGTTCTTACTAAAAGATAAAGTCCTTATCAAATAGAGACATTATTCAAGGAGTTGCTACATGTGACAGAACAGTTTCCATTTACCCAATGCTTAAGAGGGAGAGCCATAAGATCAGATACAGGTTTCCAGACTCTCTTCCACACATTTTTTTGACTTAAAAATGGGCTCAAAATAATGAAACCTCGCTCTTTGAAATTATCCAGGAATTGACTGGATGCTGTGAAAGACTGCATCATGCTAAAGCATATATGGTGTCATATCATTTCTTTTGTCCAATTTGCTGAATTATTGGTAATTATGGGTTGAAGTACTGTTCAATTCTTTTGAGACAGAGATACATATACAGGAGTGTGATTTAACATTGCAAGTTGAAGGGTTTAATGGAATGCAATAGAAATCAGGGAATGAAAGGAGAGGGCTGGAGATTAATTTACTTCCTTCACAGTTTTGTGTGGCTTTTTTAAAGTGAATTGCTTAATTAATTGAATTTCATTTTTAATTTAAATTTTATTCTTTGAATTTAATTAACTTGCTTATTTCACAGAAAGAAATTCTGTGATAAGAAATAAAAAGAACATAAGAAAATATGTGGTATCTGTAGGGTTTTTACTTTCTTCCACTTTACCCTGCATACAATTTTTCTAGAGTAGTAAGTATTCCCTTCCTCTTGATAGTCCACGCTTCTCCTGCAAAAACTAGTGAGATATTTGCCAAGATAATGTGTCATGCTTGATGTCAAGTGAGCAAGTCAGAACAAATCATTTCATTACTAGTAAGCTATTTATAGTGTTCATGCATGTATCATTTCTATTGCCTCTGCTTTCTCTCCTGCTGGAAATCTAATTCAGTTGTAACTACCGTAATAGTTAGCAGTGCGTGATGTAACCTTTCTTTCCCATTTATTTTGTATCCTTAATATTTGGGGACAGCTTGGGCATGGCTGCCCATTCTTTCAGATATAGTTTGGCTTCAGAGAGGAACAGGAGGAACAGTGACCATGATATGAGAGAGGTGTCCACTGCTTGCCCTAAAACTCTTTCTGCTGTCAAAACTGAGGTGTACAGGCTGAGCAGTTATTGGAAAGAAGGGACACCAAAGCTGTTTTGACTGAATTATTCCTTACTGCACTGCTTCTGTGTATTGACAGCATGCCAGACTTTTCTCAGGGACTGGCTCAGCTCTTCCCTCCTGGTTACATATGCTACCATATCCTTCTCCAATCAACTCCTTTTTCTATGTTTCACGCTATATCTTTTTCCTTTCATTTATCCTTTCCTTCATTTTCACATGGAGTCTCTGAATACCATCTAGCAGCAAAGAGGCAAAGGTTAAATGGAAGAAAGAGTGGCTCAGAGGGCTGCTTAGTGACATGGAAATGCATGTGGTATTTATGCATCTCCCTTTAGTTCTGTATATAACTGCTATTCGTCAGTAGATACTATGCTGAAGGTCATTTTGGTATAAAGGCAAAATTAAAATTATGCTTTATGTTGTCATTTTACATTATTCTTTTGTATTATTTTAATTAAATCCAAAGATTGTCGAGCATTTCATGTTGAATTATTTATTTATGTATTACATAGCTTTACTTAATTCATTTCTCATGTAAGTAGATGATGCAATGATTATGAAACGTTTAAATGTGATGTTGGTGAACATACAGTTATAATTAGCTTGAGTGCAAGTGCAATTAAGGTTGCATAATGTGCTAACTTAATTTTTATGCAAATATATTTTCATGAACAGCCTTAAAAATATGGGCATAACATATGCCCCTGAGAACTGGGTTTCTCTATACCATACACACTTTAATAAAGTATTCCTGTCCTGAGAAAGTATAGCAGGCAAAGTCCATAGTGAAGAGTGTGCCTTCCTGTTCCAAACGAAGAGTGTAAACTCCTATATTTCCACATTTATTTTGTATATGATGAATCATGCATGAACACAAACCCCATAAATGGAAATTAGTCCATTTACTCCTCTCACTGTAACTTTTAATAAAGACAGGTCCTATGTTTCTGATAGGAATTTAGAGAGAGTAGCACAAATGGGTTTAGTGAATACGGCCGAGTGTTGAGCTCAGGCAAGAATACAGTGGTTATATAGCAGAGCAGGAGTAGACAATACGTGGAAATGATGGCATACTGCTGTAGGTCACATATCCTGAGGCACTTGGGGTTCCACAAGTCATAATTGGACCCACACTTCACTCCTAAAGTAGGTGATTGAGCATTTGGCTACATTCAAAGGTAGCTGTGAGATAATATACTCAGAAATCAGTGATTTACTGGTTCTACTATCGTCTAAATCAAACAATTTTTTACAGCAAAGAAGAAGATTGTTATTCTTTTTCCCTTTAAAGGGACGCATGTCTTTCTGTGTATCTACCCGAAGCTTTCTGGCCCATTCTCTTATCTCTTTTAGCAAAACACGTTCAACCTTGTCTCTGAAGTTTTTGTAAGGTTCTTTCCCATAGAAAAGAGAATTTGGAAAGTGCTCTGTCATGCTGGTTTGTCTAAAGTTGGAGTCATTTTTGTCTGTGGTTTTGTTTTCTCTTACACAGAAAAAAAATGTAAAGGTCAAAGCACCAAATATGCCTTCATGCATACATTTTCACTATTCACTTAATCCTGAGGCACTAGAGGTTTAATCAGAAGTTGTACGTGTCTGTGTGTGGGAGTAGGGAATTAAACAGGAGTGTTGCAGCAGAGGCTTTCAGTAAAGCACCCAGTTTCACTTCTTTTATCTGGAATGCTTGTCCTCAAGTTACAGAGCTGATGGTTGGTGGTAGCAGATTTAAGTCCATACCAAATGTGACAGATCTGATATATGGAAGTAGTTAATTAGATAAGATGTGACCTTCTGAAACAGTTCACTATCAGTTGAGCTCTGTTTCCAGTGTGAAATCTGAAGCATGGTGAGAGGTAGATGACTCTCCCAGGGGAGAATTTAGCAATAGGTTTGTTTCAATTTGTCTGACCCATCTTGTCTCTCTAAGAGTATGTAATGACAGTATCACATATAAAAGTGGTGAGGTACACCATCTACTAAAAACTTTTGTTGTCATGATACATGTTTTGTCTTATGATATTTGTCACTGTTTGATCCTCTTAGTGACTGTTTTAATGAGTCAGCTAACTCTCAGCAATTGCAAAATCTTGATTTGCATTTAGTGGTTGCCTTATTACAATTATTAATTCAGTAAAAGCAGGATAAACAGATTTTTTAAAAAAATCTGTAATTTACATGATGAGGATGAACAAAGTGATGTATGGTTGAGGATTTTTAAAAGGTTGTATCTCAAGTAGACCAGAATTGATGCCTGCCCTGGTGTCAGGGAGTGGGTGGCACTTAGTGCAGTGTGGGTGTGGCCAGGTTGTTATTCTGGAACAGGCACATCATCGCTGAGGGGCCTGGTTTCAGGAAGAAAACTGAGCACCCCACCAGAGGTGCATCTTTTTGCCTCCCCCCCTCCAGCAGGAAAGTATTGACACCAGATCCTTTAAGAACTGGCCACGACTGCTGGTCCCCCTCCCATTTTCTCCAGAGCACAGCTACAGGGCATGTTGCTGAAAGGAAAGCAGAAAAAAATGCAAATTCCTAAGAGTGCTGAACTGACAGCACTCGCATGGAGCCTGCCATGGGAAAAGGAGTGGAGGGTGGGGCCCCCTAGCCCAGCTGAGATGGTTGAACCAAGTGGAAGGGAGCCCAGATGAGCCCAGAAAAACCAAGCCAAAAGGATCACATCAGAGTGTTTGGAAGAAGGTGCAGCTACCCATGGGATTGCCCTCCCGTGCAGCAGAGTAGTGAAAACAGCAGTGCAGACACCTGCGTGGAATTGAGCTCGACAGAGCAGTGGTGTGACCTGACTGGGATGACTTAGGTTTTGGGGAGCTTGTTTGCCATGGTTTGTCACTGTTTCAGGCTGGGGGGTGGGAAACGCTAGCTGTGGGAGCCCCCCTGCCATCTTGCCTTGGTTCCCGATGGGCACGTGGGTGGCACGCGGGAGCAGTCGCCACAACGCCTTTGTGTGGGGAAGCCAGGCAGACACGGCCTGCAGGGAGTGTCCGCCAGCCTGGTTTTGTGTTCCCAGTGGTAAACACTTTTTAGCGCATAAAGGCCCGTCTCTTTTTCTATATTTTTTGCTATTAATACTGCTGTTATTGTGCGTGTCTTATTCCGTTGCTTTGTGCTTTCAGTGAATTGTTGTCTCAACCCATAATCTCTGCTTTTGTCCGTGCCTTACCGGAAGGGGTGGGTGAAGGGGAGCGGCTTATTTGGAGTTTATTTTCTGGCTGGTATTGAAACCAGCATAATGGTAAAACTGGCTCTCATTAAAGATCAATATTTTGTGAAAAAATGGGAAAGAAAAGCCTACCTGATGCTATAGAAATATAATTACATCCGTTATGATAAAAAAAATGGCAAAAGAATATGGGATCTGTTCCTCCACGGAGCATGAAGAGTATCAGTTTGAATTATGCACACATCAGTATATTTTAAAAGACAATACATTATTTTTTTGAAAAAGACAGCTTCATTGTTTTAAATATAGGAATGAGCAAACGGCATACTGTGCAGTTGGTCTGATTATTTAATTCTGCTTCTTTAACCTCATGCAAAAATGAAGTTTTGAGGATAGTCTCCTAGAGGGGAAAAAGATCTTTGGAAAATAGTTTTGGAAGGAGTCAGATCGTCTTCTCCCAAAGTGTTACTGACATTTCCTAATATCTGAAAATAATGTCTGTATTTTTTGTAAATATTAATATCTATACACATTTCATCATTACTTACTGTAGTGGTTTGACCTTGGCTGAGTGCCAGGTGCCATGTGCTCTATCACTCCCTTTCTCAGCATGACAGGGGAGAGAGAAATTAGGTGGAAAACAACTAGTAGATTGAGATAAGGCAGTTTACTAAAGAAAAAACAGGAAAAGTGAAAGTTTGTCCTTGCATAAGCAAAAGGAAAAGTCAATCTCCATTTCCCATCAGTGATCAGTGTTCAGACACTTCCTGGGAAGCCGGGCTTCGGCACACGTAGCAGTTGTTCTGGAAAACATTGTAGAACAACAAATGCCTGCCCATCCCTCCTCCCTCCTTTACCTTTTGTATCTGAGCTGGTGTGATATGGTATGGAATATCCCTTTGGCTAATTTGGGTCAGCTGGCCTGGTTGTGTCCCCTCCCAGGATCTTGTCCCCTCCCAGCCCCTCGATGTGGGGGAATGTCAGAGGGACAGCGCTGCTCGGCAGCAGCCAAAGCACGGTGTGTTATCAGCACCCTGCCAGCTACCAATGCAAAGCACAGCACTGTGAGGGCTGCTAAGGGGAAATGAACTCTGTCTCAGCCAGACCCAATACACTTACAAAAGGTGCTCAACGATAAGTTAGACATAGCAGCACAATACAGGAATGATACAATAAGATAGTGGTACAATCTTATCAATTAAGTTTAATTTATGATAATTTAGCAGCATTTTTACTGGCATTAAAAATACTGTTTATTGGTAAAATAGACATACTTGGAAGAAATTACTGGGGTTTTTTGACATTTTGTGAATATTAGGGAAGATACTAGTATACATAAAAGACTATGTCTACATAAATGAATATAACTGTAAACTGAACTTCATTTTCTCATTCTTCTTCAGTGAAATGCTATCGATACCATAGTTCATTATAGGAAGAACAAAATTCTTACTCCACTTCCTCTTTTTCAGAGAGGTTTAAAAACCTTAGTGCTATGGATGTTTTATGGCATTTGGCAAAGCTTTCTTTTTCTCCCCTCATGTTAATGTGTAGAAGAAGTTAATATTTATCAAGTCACCATTTTCAGAGGTTTTGTGCACCAGAAGCGTGCTGGCTTAGCATTAGTTTTGCATACAATTAATATGTATTAGCAGATACTAATGGCACAACCTAACGAGTACTGCAGGTCTGTTCTCTGCAATAGGACCAGATGTAGGTTCATTGACTTTGGAAAGATTCCTGCTGACTGAACATAAGCCATGTTCAAGCTGCTGCTGGTTGTACTTTCAAGATATGCCAAAATCTTACACCAGTGACAAAATCTGTCAAACCACCGTCTTGTAAGAGACATCTAGGCAGCTAGAATTTGCATAGCCTGTGTGCTTTTATTGAAATACAGATTATGTTGCAGAGCCTCTATCTTGCTGTGATTTCAGGAGTCCTTTTTACTTTCCAACAAGATACCCCAAGGTCTTTGAAAGCGCTGATTGATCTGTGTTTCAAGCAATGGGCAGAAAAGAAGCTTCAGTCACTGGTTTGCAATTAGCTTTGAGCACAAGCTGTATAGGTGATCTCAGGCTTGAGTTCCAAAGGAGGAATCAAGGATATTGTGCTGACTTTTACCTAAGTTGATTATAAAGCAACAGCTCTCAGAGCTGGGATAGGGGACATCTCCCATCTTCTCAAGAGCTCACAGATTCAGCTGAGGTAAAAGCTGGCTTTCATCTAAGACAAAAGGAAAAGCATTTTAATTGGCTTTTGTTGAGCGTTTTAATTGGGTTTTTGTTGAGCATTTTAATTGGTTTTTTGTTGGGTTGTTTGGGTTTCTTTTCTGTCTAGTTGTTTACTGTGAAGATGTTTAGAGAAGAGTCTATTGAGATACTCCAGCATTTCCCGACTGGACCTGTCTAAATTCTGGAATTGGGGATGCTTAAAAAATAAAAATTAATAGGAAATAAATGTTAACCACAATTTTTCAGATCTTGGATATGATGAATTTTGAATCTGAGTCATAGGTTAGGGAGATATTCCCAAGACTGCCTGTTCTTTAATACACATGAACCAAGATTTATAGACCTATACCTTGTAACAGTGCAATAATCTTTTAATATTTCTATTCTCTTATTTGCCTTTCTCTCTCTCATTCTCAAATAGAATACCAGCTCATCATCTGTAGGTCTCCTGCATACTTTAAAAACCAAGTCTAGAGTTTTCACTCCGCTGTATAAAGTATTGCTACATAGATGTGACTCTTGCTGACTTCAGTGACATCTCTTCAATTTAAAACTTGTGTGACGAAGAACAGTCAGATCTTTTTTTATGTGCTAAAGAGAAATCTTCGCTTCCTTTTACACACATAAAAGTTCATGCTATATCTTTTTTTTATTCCCAAAGCCCTTTTCATAATCGGACTTCTATAAGACATTTGCTTAGCCACAGTTGTGTTTCATTCAGGGGGAAAAAGTAATGAATTTGATCTGTACAGAAAATGCAATTAAGTAGAACTGAACTAGTCTTTCAGTAATGACTTTGCTATATGATACTGTTGCCATGATTTCAATGAATTAGTCCCGCTTGAATTTGTAGCTGAGATGTGGCTTTATATGACTTTATGTTTTCTGACACGGTCTTTGAGATTTTATGTTTTGTTTTATCTTTCAGCATGTTTTTGGACCTTAACTGTTCAGGGAGACAGGCTGTCGTTATTTAACCCAGAGAGTCTAAGTAACTGAGTCAGCTCAAATACAGCAATTGTGACTTGTTAGAAGTATTAGATGATGAGGGAATACACATTGTCACTAAATATAAACGCTTGAGGAACAGTAATTAATTGAGGAATTATAATTAAGAAATATAACTTAAAATCCACAAATAAAATCTTTCTGATACATACAAATGTCACTTCTGGGCTTCCTCTACAATAACAAATAGATGTAGAGTTGAAGAAAATATGCTGAAGTGTACTAGGAGGGGGTGATTCATAACTGATTGTCTCAGAATTTTTTGTTATCAAATTATTCACTCTTAAAATGAAAACATGCTACAAGTGAATTTTTTTTCTGTTTCTTTTTCTCATTGATACAAAATAGTCACAGCTTAGCCCTACCCCAAATGTAGATAAAATAGGCATGCCAGGAAGAGATGTAATAGTTTTAATTTTCTCAGAGTCATAAAAAAATTGAAATAAAATGTAAATTTCAATACTATAATGCTGTATTGCTATGTGATATAATTAAAATTCATTCAGCTGTAAATCAACTGTATCTAGTGCCTCATAAGCAAATACTGCTTTAATCATAGTATTTCATTACTTTCATAAGGTAGTTTTATACCAATATATATTGCTACCAACAGTTAGTGAATGTGTCTATCTCATAATTACATGAGAAATTCCATTTCGGAGGAAAATTACAGTTGTCCTCATTAACTCTAATCTAGACAAAATTGTCAATGGCGTATATTGACTCCTGTTATAACTGTGAAGCTTATGGTACATTTCTTACAGTCATGGAACATCAGTGCTGCTCTAGTTGAAATGAATAGTTGCATGAAAGAACCTCAAGTCCTGTACCCCAAAGCTAGCACTTCTATGAGAATGCCATATGCCTACACTCTCTGTCCTTTCTAGAGAAGACAACTAATCATTAAGATTTATGTAGTCTTTTAGTCTTACAACACAGGGAAGGAAAATGTTTAGAAGCTTCAGCTAGAACAATCCATTACCTTGTGAAACTTCTTAAGAACAAAAGATGGAAATTAATTATGCTAGGTGATTATTTTTTCTAGTTTTGCTCTAAAAGATTTGAATCTGCCCACCAGCAAATATTTTATTATATTATTTTTTTTATTTTAATTTTAAATTTTTTATTACTTTTCTTAGGCATTTATCTTCTAAAATGCAGTATTTAATAGTTCTTTTATGAAAGAGTGTACAGTTTTGCTACATATTGTGAGTTCACTCGTATGTGTAAAAGATAAATACTTGTGATATTTTACTCTGAAAGAAGGTATCATAGTGTTCGAGAGTAGAGGGAAACAAGGAGAGAAAGTATTCACTTTTTTTTAATTTTAGGTAATTTTCATTGGTTTTATACATGATATTTTTTAAATTTCCATCCAAAATTATATAATAATTCCTTTCTATTTATTGATATTTTTAGGTTACCTCTTCAACTTCGTTCTTTTCACATTTTGCCTCTATTTTTTTTTTTGTTTTTTTCTTGCAGCCAAGGAAGAAGATGAATACTTCTTTCCAATTTAAATAGCACTCAGACAGTTATCTTTTCCTTGTTTTCTGAAGTACAGAGCACCATGGCCTTGAGTACTGCAAGGAAGCACAGGGACATTTTTGAAACTTAGGGTCCATGGGGTCGTGCTTGGTCTACTGAAGGGGAAGGGAGGTATTAGGGAAGGAGTGGGAAGAAAAAAGAGGAGACAGGTCAGTAGCTGGGTTTAGGAGGAGGTCTTGCAGCAGAGCCCACCCAGCAATTTCCAGTATGATGGGAAGCTTGGGTGGCACCAGCCAGGTCATTACCCCAAGATCTGAGAGAGTTTTGCAATGAGAGTTGGTGTCTCCTTGGAAAAGGACACTGTGCACTCTCCATCCTGAGGGGAATGCACTTTGTACAAACTTTTAATTTCAGGGATATGCATTAATTTCAGAATTATGCAGTTGTCCTTGCTTCTTTGTGAAAGTTCATTAGGTAGAAGCTAAGCTTCAAAACCCTTCAGTTACCTGATGTAACTGAACAGATCAGAAAAAATGCCATTTTGCAAATGAAAATCACGCCAAAACACTTGGCCTTATGTTCTCATTTTATAACATGTGTCTTTATAAAACTTAATCGAAATTACTTTCTTAGCAAATGGACATAGCAACCTAATTCTGTCCTAATAATGAAGTAAAACCATAAAAATGGAACTGATCTCCTCAAATTGGCACCAGTTTTGGTAGAAATCTAGAATATTCAAAAAAATCATATTTCAGGCAATTATTTAGTCTGGCTAAGAATTAGTAAAAAAATTATTTTGTCTTTTATAGAAGGAGAAACTGGTTATTATGGCAAGTTTTCCCAGACAGTCTCCACTTGGGCTGCTTAAAATGTATCAGAGTAACTACTACATAAAACACCGCCTTTTCACAACCTTAATTCCACATAAAAGCAAAGAATAAAGCAGCAGTTACCGAAAAAATAAAGGAAACTGTATGCTGTTTCACCAGCCATTTTCCTCCTTCAGCAATGGAGTGAAGGGATGAGAAATGTACCCTAGTGCATAAGAACAGGATGTTACTCATTCCAGCTGAAATGAAGCCCTCTGACAGATTTCTAATGTAAGCAAAAAAAAAAAAAGAGAAGCGTTCTCATTCTTATCAAACGAGAAGGTTACATTTAGCTTGGAAAATGATGTAAAATCAACAGCAAAAAAAATTTAATCTGAAAGTAAAGCATATCATATGGGATAAAATAATATCGAGTGTTTGTTTCTGCTAGTTTTAATTATAATTGAAGTATTTTGTTAATAGAATTTTTCCACCAGTAATTTATTCATGCTTTATCACTTTCAGGACTTTTTGATTTTTATGGCAGTGTTCCTAACTGAGTAAGCATAGCAAGGGTAAAAAGTGACATTTAGTTGCAAATCAGGATAGTGATATTTTCTCTAGATAGTGAGGTAGGGCTGTATTGTGCTACTACACAATCTTAGCCAGAGCTATTTGCCTTTTTTCAGGGTTACAGCGGATGACATTTAATGACGCATTGTCAGGTTACATCACATTGTTGTCAAAATTGGAGCTTTTATACTCCCTGCCTCAGGAGGAATATCTCCATGGCATTTCAGAAGTGTACGACAGAATGAGCAACAATGGACAGAAAAGAACAGGGCAGGTTCTCAGTCACATTAAAACAAGGAAATGCTCGAGAGCTGAGGCCATGCTACAGGGACAAAATCTAATGACATTACGTGTCAAAGTGTCCTGTCTATTTCTGCTACCACAAGCTTGGAGTTCATAAGCCTTAAGGTGACTTGAGTTCATGAAGTATTCCTGCAGAAGAACACCTGGATAACTTCCACAATAGATTCAGAATAATTTCTCTGTTTCTTGTGTCATATATTGCATAAATGTTCTGTTGAGGAACAGGGTTCACTTCAGCCACAAATTGATGTTCACATTACAATCTTAAATTAGGTTATTTAATAACAGAGTACTATTATGCAGATAGGCCTGCTTAAAGGTAATGAAGGGTTTTCCCTGAGAAGTTATCCCTTTCATTTACTTTGGAATGACAGGATTATTTTAAAACCTAAGATTTTGTGCAGAAAAAGTATTTCTTCAGTTTGAAGTCAGACCTGAAAGCAGGTTTTTTGCTTGGCATGACCATAAGCTTTTCTGATTTCCCCCCCACTTTGGATTAGATGAATAATAAATTTACAGTCTTCTCTTATTTCTTCTAGAAAGGCTGTTAATTACAGAAAAGGCAGTTCAAAATCCAGTGGAATTGATACTGTGCTTTTTTCTTTTTTCTTTTTTCTTGCTTCTGAAAACTTTTGGCTTCTATAAAAGCAAAAAAATTGTAAAAGGTAGAAAAATAATAGGAGGAGCTTTATTTAGAAATTATGTGATATCATATATCATATCATTCTCTCCCTGCTCATTGCAAGTGGATTGTACTATATGTGTGGTAAAATAGACATGCAGTAGGGAAGGGATACAATCCAGAGGGATGCTGATAGGCTTGTGGGGCAGGTCTCTGAGAAGGTTCTCTCACGAAGCTCAAGAAAGCCAAGTGCAAGGTCCTGCACCGTGATCAGGATGATTGCAAACATAATACAGGCTGGGCGAAGCAGCCCTGCTGACAGGGACATGACCCAGCCATGTGCACTCACAGCCCAGAAAGTCACTTGTACCCTGGGCTGCATCCAAAGCAGTGTGGGCAGCAGGGCAGGGAGGGGATTCTGCCCCTCTGCTCTGCCCTTGTACCTGGAGTCCCGTGTGTAGCTCTGGGTTCCTCAGAACAAGAAGGACATGGACCTATTCGAGTGAGTCCAGAGGAGGGCCACAAAGATGATCTGAGGGCTCGAGCACCTCTCCGATGAAGAAAAGCTGCAAGACCTGGGCTTGTTGAGCTGGAGGAAAGAAGGGTTCAGGAAGACCTTATAGCAGCATTCCAGTACCTGAAGGGGGCCAACAAGAAAGCCAGAGAGGGAAGCCCCTGGAAGTGTTCAAGGCCAGGGCAGATGGGACTTTGAGCAACCTGATCTGTTGACAGGGTGGTTTAAACTAGATGACATTTCAAGGTCCCTCCTATCTCCAACTATTTAATTATTCTATATAATTCTGATATGTTGCAAGCTTACATTCACCTCTTTGTTATTTCTTTGTTTTACTTAAGTGAAGATTTACAGTGCTTTTCTCACGCTTCATTATGCTAACTGCTTCCCACACAGAATGAAAATACCTCTCTGCATTTCAGTACAAAGTTTCATTTAAAAAATTAAATCTTTAAAATTAGTGTGCATATACTTCTTGGCAGGAGATTTCAACAGTAATTTGGCAGAAAAATCTCTGATCATTGTATTTGGCTACACACATTTCTTTCTCTTCTTTAACCCATTCCTGCTCTAGAGTCGGCTGGTTTGGACAACTAATTCGTGGAATGCGCGGTGCATATGTCAAAGCTTATCATGTTGTTCATTGAGTTGCTATGCTCCCCCTAACTTTGCTGCCCCAGTAAAATCAGTGTTGCCTTTCTGGAGTCATGTCTCCAGTAAAATTTTTTTTTGTGAATGTAGACAACTCTGCATTAAAGTGAACACTGATATATAATTTTTGTGGTTATTGATAGGGATCCTAAGATGAAGTCCAAATATTTAGAATTCCTCTATTTAATAGAAGATAATATTTAATTTGGTTATTGCTTGGGGTTTTTTTGAGTCAGTATTTTAGGACGACATTAATTTCCAAAAAGTAGTTTAAGAATCCCTGGTCTCTTCAAATTCCTTCCTGGCTTTCAGGATCTTGGCTCCTGGGGCTACAGTGGACTATCTGGAAGTCCAGAGTGACTTAAATCCTTCTTGAAGAACCAGAAGACTTAAAGTTTCTGGGGTAGAGCTTCCTTATCCTTACTAGGGTATATCCACGGACTGGAGTCTATGAAACAGACACACGCACACGCACGCGCACACACACACACAGACAGACACTCACACACAAAGAAACTCTTCTGACAAATTGGATCAAAATTGCAAAATACTGAAATAAATCCCTTGCAAACTAGAAACACCACATTTCATCTAAGTCTGTCTTGGAAGACTACTTTAATGGATGAGTAATCCTACTGCTAGATGAAATTCAATTTCTTTTTTTTCTAGTGAGCTGTTACAAATTGCAGTTAGGGAAAAATAATGTTCTTTTTAACAATGTTTAATATTGACCCTGTAAAACATTCTAACCCAATTATTCTAACAAAATGTGAAATGCACACAGCACAGACTGTGCAAAAGTAACCCATGCAAACAATTTTGTAATTTAACTGAGGGCAGTGATAGTCTAGGCTTAAAATTATGGAGTATTAGGGCAAGATACTCCTTTCAGAGCAAGTATGGGAACACCAGCATTATTTAAAAAGAAAGAAATAACTGCATGGAATCTAGTCTTGAAATATTTTTCTAGCTTTTTTTTTTTTTTT
>VZTG01007558.1:322793-395072 GCA_013397845.1 Melanocharis versteri
TTTTTTGTCTTGTCATTGGGCTGGGCTCCAAGTGCAATTCAAGAAAGTCAAAAAATTACTATAAGCTTTGTAAATTTTGTTCGTGTCTATATAGTATGTCTTGCTCCGAATTCTGTGCTGAAAATACACCATCCATCAGTCAGGATGTTAAAAATGCAACATGTACAGGATGTGAGATCACTCTCCTTATGAGATCTCCACATGGTCATATAAAAATAATGCACTCTTTGAGGCAACTGGAATGTTGCAAGATATAGAGAATCAGAATAACTATTTATACATTTTAATGAAGTGTGAGACAGCAGCATTTAAAAGAGAGGTTTTAAATCCAAAACCCAAATAAGCATTTCTGTGATTTATGGCCTAAATCCAGTTTGCATGAGCCAAGCCAAGTAACTTGAAAGAGTACTTTTTCTGCCTAAACTGAAATAAGTACTTCTTGTTCATACATAGCTGGAAGCAGTGTGGTTCTACTTGGCCCGGAGGGGGAGCCCTCACTGCCCTGCAGATGTCTTTGAGAGCATTTTATTTTCTGGCTATTTGGTGCACCAAGCTATCAGGGCATGCTCAAAGCACACAGCTTAGCTGCTGTGTTAGCAGGAAATATCAGGGCACCTGGATTTTAATTACGTGCTCCACTGCATGACAGTCTCTTCCCGTAAAGCATACATATTCAAAAACAACAAGGCTGGAATAGTCAGCGTAGATTTATGAGGGGCATCATGTACATGACCAACCTTACTGCCACCTCTTGGTGTGTTAGCTGGCAGGTGGAGAGCAGCAGCTATTTTTGACCTTCACTGTAGCTTTTCAGAATGATCTCTCTCGTCCTCATAACCAGGGAGAGGGACAGACTAGATGAATGGACTCCTGGGGAGTTTAAAAGTGGCAGAATCGTTATGCTCAAAGGCTAGTGCTGACAGCTGGAAGGTCGGTTGTGAATGCTGTCAGGCATTTGACAGGGGCTGATCCTGAAACCAACACTGTTCAATGTCTTTAGGAACTCACATGATGCGATGTGGTTCCTTGGCAAGCTTGCAAATGGGACTCACCTGTGTGGAGCAGTTGATCAACTAGAGAGCAGTGCTGTTTAAAGGGACCAACTAAGGTCAAAGGGAACTCAAGACTATTATCTGAAGAAAAGAGAAGACAGGAATCACAAAATTCAACAACAACACTTGCAGTCATGTCCATGTGATGAACAACTTCAATACACCCAAATGACAGCTGGAAAGGGACGTTGAAGAAAAAGTTCTGAGGGTCCTAGTGGACAACAAATTGAAGATGAGTCAGCAGTCTGTCCCTGCAGTAATGAGGGCCAACTGCATACTAGGTTGCACTGGCAAAGTGTAGGAAGCAGGTTTAAGGAAGTGGCTGTTTGCCTCTGTTCAGTATTCATAAACCCTCAACTGGATTATTATTCTGAGTTTTGTGTCTCCCAGTTCAGACAAGATATTGACAAATTTTAAGATGTCCACCAAGATAGCTGGGGAACTGGAGCACATTTAGTAGGAGAGGCTGAGAGTACAGGGCTTGTGGAACATGGATAGTGAGAGCCAGGCATGCCAGGAGGCAGAAGTACACAGCAACAGGATGAAAGGCAGCAGGCTGAAGTTACAGCAAGGGAAAAAGAAAAAATTTCCACTGTGACACTTCTAACCTAAGAGATGTGGAGATTTGACTGAAAAAGGTTTTGATTAACATGATACACCATTTATGTTTTTGCTTTTAGCAGGAGAGCATCCACTTTAGCAGGAGCATCCACTTCTGGATGACCACCAGAAGTGCCTTCCAACCTATGTTTTCTGTGGTTCTGCACTGCGGCACCCTCAAACCACACTCCTGGTGCTACAGCCAGTGGCTGTCTGGATGAACCAAAATTTTGATAGTAGTGGCATTTCCCCATCTTCATCTGACATATCTATCTCACAGACTTTCATACCTCTACTACCACTTGCATGCTGCTACCTGCTTCAGCATTGCTGCTTCTATCAGCCAAGATCTTTTTTTACAAACAGACAGGACCATAAATTATGTGATTTCATCCTTTGTCAGTCTTTATACACAGATGAAGCCATTACCTGCCTTGCATATAATCCTTCCACTTGGGATTTTCATTTCTGAGCAGACAACTATATTGTACGGAACTTTCAGACTTAAAAGCAAAAAGCCCTGGAAATAGAATTTTTCATTTTACTTGTAAATTGTACCTTGAATTCCAGTTGCAATTATTTGCTCTTTTCTCTTAGCCTTGACTACTTTTTCTCACTTTCTACCTTTGCGTGAGTGTCAGCACTTACAAAAGACCAGGCTGTACATGACCCAGGCAGCTTGCAGAGGATTAACATGCTCTGAGGGTGAAGGCTAATTAAATCTGTAGGTGTACCTCAGAAACAGCCCAAAGCATCTACCTCTGGGAGTCATCTTTTTTGGGAGATAAAATGTTTGTGGTACCGTAGTCCACCCAGAGCTGGAGCGTGGCTGTAATTTTCTTTTATTTTTTTCTTTACCCTGGTGAAATCAAGTACAATGTGGAAACCACTAGCACAGCAGCTACATCATGTCAATAAAAGTTCTCCCTTTGTTACAGTTTGTTCATGTCAGCTGGTCCTCTGCCCTTCATAACCATTTGTGGGGAAATGTAGGGGGCTTCTCTACCCTGATTACGTTCTGTAGGGAGTGCTATGAGACAGATGCTGTAGTAGCATGGTATATATCTTTGATACACATGCACTGGCTATTTTTGCTAACAGATGCTTAATAAATTATGTCTTTATGAGTATGTCAAGTGCTATTTTAGACTTTATTTTCTTTCCTCCAAACTGAATAAAAAGCCTAGTTTTTTTCCCAACAGCTAAATTCTCTGACTTGTGTTCTAAACATCTAAATAATAAAATTATATAGGACGTGAAAAAATAAACAGAAAAGTGGGGGGGGAAATTCACACACGCACACACACACTATGCTATAACATTAGTTTTAATCTGAAAAGTGCTTTGTTTCTAAGGTGATTTTTGATCTTGCTAGACTGAATATTTCTTCAGTTAATAGCTCTAGCACAAAATTTATGGCCTTGTGGTGGTGATTCAACACAAAAAGTCTGCTGGCAATATTCATTACATGCTTCCAGATTCTATGTCAAAATGCTTATGTACATTTCTGTAGTTTTATGGCTGTCCCTGGACAGTCAACAAACTCTTGTGTCACATATGCTAACATATTTTAATCTCAAAGACATTTAAAAGGAAAAATTTAATCTGAAAAATGTTAGAAGTAGTGGTTTTTCTTAAGGATGTAGCTGACTTCTTTGGTTTCATAGATGAAACCTTATCATATGTATTAAGCCTATAGAAATACATTATTCTGAAATATGGGAAAAATCTAAACTAAGCTGATTATCATGTGATTTGTCACTGTGGGTTTTACCGTATTTTTTTAAAAGCAATCTGTAAAGTAAGGCAGTGTCACCCATTTCAAATGTAAGAGAAAATTATTTTCTGGCCTTGAAGCAGTGGTGAAGGCAAAGTTGTCATATTAAAGTCTTTAAAATTTATTTGTCATAGCAACTTTTAAAAGTACTTATTGGTGCATGCAGTATAGGAGTATTAATTTTAAAAATGTTATGCATTTTTTTTCTTCATTTTACTTAAAATCCTGTGGTCTGTAATCATCAATAATCTGGGATTATACCTATGTTGGATTATCCAACAAGCTTTCTGGGAATGGAAATTAATTTTTGCTATTACATTCTTATGTCTCATTTAAAATTATGTTGTTGGGAAGACCACAAAAATTAGTTAGTATCACTGTGAAAATGGAAATTAAACTTGTATTTTACTGAACTATTGGTTCATGTTTAAGGATTGAAAACTTTTAGTCTAAACCTTGAAGCATAGCAGTAATACTGTACACCTAAGTGAACTTCTAATGAATGGCTCATTTTCAGATTTTATGCACAAATATGTCTGATTTTGCTACATCAATAAAACCCTAGGGTGTCCTTATTCATTCTAATAATCTGAATTATATAATAATTTATTTACTATAAAAATGAATACTTGCAAGTACTATATAAAAGGATAGTTTCCTTTGCATTTCTTGACCTTGTTAATTTGCTTTTTACTTTAAAGTTGTCAGTTAAGAACATCATCAAGACTTTAGTATACCAGCAACAAAGTAGTATTATTCAATTTAAGAAAACAAATGGAATTTTTCTATGCCAGATGTTTTCTAACTGTTTAGACAAAGTGATAAAAATGTAGGACAAATCACAGTAAGAACTAAAGGTACTAATCCGATCCCCTCTCATCAGAGAATTTATTCATACCAACAAGAAGTACTTCCTATATTTGTGTTCAGTATTTTATTTTAATATTAGTGCTGAGATTTCTAGATAAAATTTCCAGAGTAAAGTTATTCTGAAATAATCACACTTTATCTTTCCGACAACTTGAGCGTGCAAGTCCATTGACTGTGTATCAAGAACTATACCCATAGTATTATTTGAAGAGCAATGAAGCTGAGTAAGGGTCTAGAGAGCAGCTGCAGGAGCTGGAGGTGTTTATCCTGGAGAAAAGAAGGCTGGGGAGGGACCTTATTACTCTCTACAACCACCTGAAAAAAGAGTGTAACCAGGTGGAGGTCAGTGTCTTCTCCCAGGCAGTAAGTGACAGGACAAGAGAAAATGGCCTCAAGTTGCACCAGGAGAAGTTTAGATCAGATATTAGAAAAAAAATCCTCACTGCAATGGTGGTCCAGCGTGGACAAAGTTTCCCGGGGAATTGCTGGAATCACCTTCCCTAGAAGTGTTTTAAAGGTGTGTAGGCTGTGGCACCTTGGGGCATGGTGTGACCACAATGAAAGACAGCCAGGTCTTTGTGTGTATGTCCCCACACACACCTTCTACCGGTGAGGGAGGGAGCTGTGATGATTGGGATTGACGCTGGTAAACGTCAGCCTGCAATAGGGTATAAAATGTTGCTGGATACTGGGCAAACTGGGCCAATTGTCTCCAGATGTTGCAGGCATCTTTCATCTTCATCCTCCCCCTGTCAGACTACATCCAGGATGCCTTTCAAGACACCACTGTTTTGTCTTGATATTAGCAATAATTGTATTACTTCACATCACCTCAGCCAACTAAAACTAGTTGGATAAAAGTAAATCTATAAAAACATATTTAGTTGAGTGAAAACAATTATGTTCACAAAGTACATTTCCTAAAGATTTTGAAATAGGTGACTGGATGTCCTTGAGTTTTAATACTACCTTTCTGCATGATACAACAGATTTCAGATTTATTATATCTTTTTCTGAGGTTTAGCATTATGCTTTGCTGGCCACAACCTCTTACAAGTCAGATATTGTCAGCTCTCCACTTGATTTGATGATGTGTAATCTAATAGGACATGACTTCAAGTGGTAGTATTTTTCAGCTAAACTTTTTATAATTGTATTTATTCATCTGTCAGTAAATGGGCTCTTAGCAAATAATTACTTACAAAGTTTTCACATCTTGCAAATGCCTTAGGTTTCATTTCTGGTGTAGCTGCCTCTCCATTTTTCTCCTTCCCTGAAGAAGTCACCATTCACAACTCAGGGTGCGGGATGGTTTCCTACAAGAAGTCTCTGTAAAGTTTCTTGAACCTAAGACTTAGCTACTTCCCTGTGCCAGCAAGGAACTTGCTGTCCTGATAATTGCTGCAAGCATCCCTCAACTCTTCACCTTCCTTTGGCTGTGTTGGCAAGACCAGCTGTATCCCATCAAGGATATCTGGACAGCAACTGGCTCATCAACTTGTTGGTTTTCTTCAATTTGGAAGCACGTTTTTCCTTTATGGGGAGAAATTTTTAAGTGACACCTGGCACCCATTGTGCAGTGCATTGGCTTCCTAGTCATTACATCCCCAGGAGAGGAGCTCAGGCAGGAGTCCCCCCAGCAGGAAAACTGGCTTTATCTCAGATTGTGAAGGAAACCTGACAATGAACTACAAAAAAGTAGCGTCACTGACCAGTGAAAGCACAGTACTAAACAACACAAATTCTTGCTTGCTTCTTGGCAAGGCTGGGCTGGTGTGATGCTGTATTCCTAACATGAAATTGGGATGTGTCTGTGAATCTGTTTTAAAACTAATATTTTTAAGGATTGCCAAATAGCATTCTTCATGAGCATGACAGTTGTTAGCAGTGCATATCCTGTCACTGACAATAATCCCAGGAGAATATATTGCTGACTGGGTTTGTTCACCCCACATACAAGTGATATGCTTCTCTGTGTGGTGGGACATGTCAACTACATGTCATGCTGTCCAGAAAGATGAATCTAAATTTAGGAAGACAATTTATCTAGTCAGATTCAATTACCTCATCTATAATTTGTACCTAACCAACCAATGCAAAAATCTCAATTTTCTGTGAAGTGTCGTAGTTGTTTGGCTTTTTTATTTTTCCTCTGCTTTGGTAAATGGTTTTCTTTTCTTGTTGGTTTTGTTTGTTTGTTTGTTTGCTTTGTTTGGGGGTTTTTGTGTTGTTTTGTGGGTTTTTTGGGTTTTGTGGGGGTTTTTTTTGTGTTTTATCTTGAGAACAGTTCTGATAATTATACTGTGTGGCATCAAACCAAAACAGCAAACCCATATTTACCTAGATTAAATATTGCTACTTGGATTATCAGTATATTTCTCGATTATCAGTTAGTGACTTTTGAAAAATATTTGTAAGATAACTGCTCAGTTAATTTTGAAATATTGTGTAGACATTTTCACCCTAAATCCTCAAAAAGTCATGTTTTAGAAGAGTTTTATCTGGATGTTACATTATTTTGCAGTCTGAATAATTGACCAGAAAGAGTGAATTAAGTAACATGTTCAGTTTGTACTTGAAGGTGACATTTCAAGCAGTAGTTATTTCGGCAAAGTCTGATATTACCAAACTTGGAAAAAGCAATTGTCTTTCTCTCAGACACTCAAGTAGCAGTGAATAAGAAAGCAAGAACCTTTGAGCCTGAAGGTCCTGAGTGTTTATCTTCCTGATTCTGAGTTCAGTAAATCTTCTCAGCTTTGTAGTTACATACAAATTTAGAAAATGACCTGACCACCTATCCTTTAGATAGGCAGAAGAACATTGTGAATATTAGAAAACAACCATAAGTCTTCTGAAAAGAAAGCACAGAAAAACGAAACAAAACCTGGAAATTAATAATTTTCTGCCTCTTTAGGTATCAATAATACCCACTGTAATATACAAAGCTTCCCTGTTTTCGTGTATGTTGAGGGGACCATGGTACAGCTCTTATTTTCTTCAAAAATTTGAGATACTGCATTTAAATCTGTACATTAAAAAAATGTCATTCTAATAGCTACATTACTTTTCCATAGCAAACTGACTTTCAAAAGTGCTAGGTAATTATATTTAATAGCCCACTGTAACTAAATATAGATAACAGAAAGTGAGTTTTAATAGGAACAAATAACAAATTAATGTACTCTAACTTTCATTGTTCTCTATAAAAAATAAAAAAACCTGTTCATTAAATGGACAGTCTTTAATCTGCCATCTTGTAAGCCACATTGTTTGGCACAGTCTCAAGTGGAGTAGTGTGCATCTCAAAAGTATTACATTATGTGTCTGAATGCACAGGCTCATTAAAACATGGAAGACATTTATAGTGGTGAACCAAGACTTGCCCTTTTCAAGTCCAAGAAGAATTTGTATTTACAGGAGAGAAAAAAAGAACCATTGGAACCAAGACAATAAATCAAAACCCTTATTTTCTCAGTCAACAGAAATAAAGCAGAATTGAAAAAAAAATTAAAATTATCATCCTCAAATTCCATTGAGATCTTCCATGTAGGCATAATGTCCCTTCCAAGAATGCTTGAAGATGTTAAGAAACAAAATAATAGTTTCACAGAAAATTAAGCCACCCAATTATCAACACTCCTCAGAGGCGTTCAACTTTCTAGATGGGTTATTTTGTTGTTTTTACTGGTTTGGCGGGTTTTTTCAGTGAATCTCTCATTAATCTTCCTTTGAGATTGCTTGCTATACTAATCGTATTGTCCATATGGCATTACAGTAATTTATAGAGTACTAGGGTTCTTGTTCATCCATGCTTCAGATTTTTCATAAAATAAATCTGCCATCATTTTTGCTGGAAAACACATTTCATAAATGTGCTCAAATGTGATTCATAAATGACTAAATCCAGTCTATTTTTCCTCATATCTGGAAATATAAAAGATAACAAAAAATCCAAAAAGTAATCCTCTGGCAGATCTTCTCTATGCAATGATAAAAAAATGGAAAGATAAGAAATGCAGTGAAACAAGATTTTCCTACCCACACATAATATGTCCAAATGCCAGAAAAAGTCTAGTAACATGGAAACTGTAATTCCTGAAGAAAGCAACTTTGCCTGTATTATCTCGCAGAATGTTTAGCCATAGAGATGGGTGAAAAGAGATGGAAAACAATTATGAGCTGTTATGAGGATTTCCCAGGATTTTCTCTTTAATTGAGGGGGAAACAAAAGGGCAAAAAACTAAGCAATGTGAACATAGTTTAAAAGGAAAAAGCAGCATTAAAAATACAGACTCAGATTTGCCTTTCTCTTTTTCCCTGATTTTTTTTTTAACAAATTCTAAACTTAATTGCCCCTGGCATTTCAGCTAAGAATTTTGGAATTAAGAAAAGAAATACCCTCTCAGTTTTCTCTTCTCAAGACTGATTAGGCCCAGTTCCCTCAGCCTTTTCTCATAAGAGTGATGCCCCAGTCACTTAATCATCTTCTTTGCTCTCTGCTGGACCCTCTCCAGGAGCTCCACGTCTCTCTGGTACTTTGGAGATCAGAACTGGACACAGCACTCCAGCTGTTGCCTCTACGGGAGAGAAAGCATTACACTGAGACAGAAAAGCTGAATTACATCTGACCATTTACTAGTTCATAAACCAAAACCAAATCTAAGTGTGATATTTTCACTGTGTGCTAAATAGTACAAATTTTCTTGTTAGTCTGTTGTTGTAAAAAGCCATATAAAAAAAGTATTCCGCTGTTCATATCTCATTCAACCATAGCAACAGAAATTGCTTATATCTGATATTCTTATTATTCAGAAAAAAAAAAAAAAAAACTAAAGGAAAGAAGTTCGATATATAATTTTCAGTGGAGGTCATTGGTCACTGTTATTCCCAGAAAGAACATCCATTCAGATTCATTCATTTGTCTGTTTTTGAAAGCTGGCTGGCTGGATGCATCAAAAAACACTGAAAGCTTTCCCAGTAGGTCTGGGAAATTCTACTTTTCCTAGTTGGGAAAATGGTATTCCAAAAATCGGGAAAGCTGACCTGTTCCCACTAATTTGGGGCTTTGCTATTTATAATCCTGGACAAAGTCACAGGATAAGAGAAGAGGAATGGTACCTATTAATTTATTTATTTTAAAATAGGCAGTCTTCAACAAAGACCAAATGAGCTACTGGTCAGTCGGTGCACGTGTCCAGTCAATGAGCAAATCTAAGCCAGAGACTGCTTAACTTCTCTCTACTTGAATCATCTCAAGTACTGAACATTTGTTCTTTACGGTTCAAAGATTCTAATGGGAATATTGCCTCTTTTCCCGCAGATGATGGATTAAAAACAAAATCGATAGACACCATCATCTCCTGCAGGGAATTTTTACTATTCCATTACTTCCTCCCTTTCTCACACCATGGTGCAATTAAGACATTTTGTCATTTTAATCTTTCTCCCTGTATGCAAAGCCAATCATGTCAATGAAAGCAGAAGTCAATAGGTTTATGTTGTTCCTTTTGAGACGGAGATGAGAATTCAAATTTTTTTCCTCAGGAAAGCTATCTTCAAGTAAATGCTCAAGAAAGCTTTCATCTAACATGGCCTTTTATCTTTGGTTTGGTTTTTTATATTTATTTTTAAGAAAATGTTCTGCAAAGAATACATAAATAACGCCGTATTTCAGAAACTAAACAAAACTTGAGCATGAGAACCATGGGATTAAGTACTGGTGTATCCAAAGGAAATACATTTTCACCCTGTGCTATAAGTTTGGAAGAGATGATAGGCTTTGAAAAATTGATTTCATTTTATAAAACAGTATTAAAAGGACATAGAGAAATGCAATTTCCACTTTGTATGCTTTGTATGTTTCCTGCAACTTCAAGAACAAAAAAAAGTTGCTGCAGTTGTATACAAAATGAATTTGGGCTCATGGGTATTAGTCATTTTGCTACAATTCAAACAAAGTACCAGTTAGAAAACAGAAAAGAAAAACAAATCCTAGGAGTCTTCTATTGTAACTTACGGGTTTATCTTTCTCTTGGTTTAGTAGTTTCCCATATAAAAAAAAAAAAAGAAAAAGAAATCAACAATGAATCACCATAGAGTGCAAAAAACCTGCTGTTTACATCCATACCAAGTGCATTGTGACCACACCAAATACAGTGTTTATTGAAATCAAACTGGAAAACATAAGGACAAATTTATTACAAACTAAACCAAGAATAAGTTTGGTCCCTGACATCCAGAAAAATTTGAACTTGCACATACTTTGTACTTTCTTTGTACTTTCAAATACCATGTATTTGAAAGTTAAAATAGAAGCTAAACCTGTTCCTTTTCAAACCTCTGTTTGGTGTTCTAAAATACCCATTTTAGTGACATTTCAAACCATAAAACATATTTGTGGAGGAAAAGGATGACTAATACTGTCTCTACAAATGACTGTTAAATTTTCTCTTGAGCTACAAATTCTAATTGACATTGAATGCACTTTAAAAATCGCTGGCTGAAATAATGTTGATGTGAAAGTTGCTTTTCCTAAGCTAACTCATATTAAGACCCAGTAGAAGAGCACTAATTTCAAGCTTCTGAGGAAACGCAACTGACAGGTTAAAAAAATCACAGCAATAAATAGAATACAGTTTTAAATACTAGCTTGCATTTAACAATGCATTATCTCCTACTTTATATATTGTGCAGAATAATATGTTTTCTTGACTGCAACTTATTCTTTAAAATTAAATAATCAAGCTTCCGTAAGTAAAGTGGTGCTGTGTAACCAAACTGACCCAACAATGTTTAGACATGGTAACTGCTGAGAGATGCAGAACTATATCTTCATACACAGCCAATGAAGGCCATACAATAATGCTGAGGTTTATCACTTTTGACTCGCATAATTTTTGAATTCCGTCACATCACCATACTTGCCAACATTATACAAGCATCACTTATTTGTACCCCAAGTGGTGCTCTTTTGATTTTTCTCTCTGCTCTATAAATCTTTTCCAGCAGAAAGCTGGGTGCCTTGGCTGTGGCAAAGGCATTCTGGCTGGCTGCACTTCCCAGGCCATGGAGAGGCAGGGAAAACAGGCAAACAGATGCACTTCTCCTGTGCAAGCTCCACCCTCCCTCCATCCCCCCTGCTTACTCCCCCCTGTCCCACCATAATATAATTCTGAATTTGTATCCATCTGGCTTTCATGGTATTTTCCAGTTCTACAATCTGGGCACACTTTATGTATTGTTATATAACTGACAGGATTTTTTTTTCATGGGGAGGATTAAAGAGTGGCTCCCTACTGACCACTCTAATTACTTTATTACCACATTATTTTGAACTCTTTTCTAGTAAGTAATAAATAAATTTAAATTGTTTTCTACCCACAGTGGGGTAACTTGGTGTTTTTACATAATGGTATTCAGATTTTTTCACTAGGCAAACAAAATACGATTAAACAATTAGGTGTAGGTCAAACTTTCAGAATTAAGCCAGTCTTAGATTCAAATTTGAGTTTGAAAATAAGCAGGAGAGCAACCATGGACAAATATGGTTATGGCAGCAAAAAGGAAGGACAGAATTTAAGATTGTTTTCTTTTACCCCAACCTTTTCTTAAGGTTCATATTGACTGCTACTTGCTCTGAGCGATTTATCTCTAACCTAATGGATTTTATTATTAGGATAATTCCAAGGATATGTTATGGGTTTTTTCCTCCTTTTTTTCATCATTCTGAAATATTACCACTGAAACTAAACACATTTGCCTTCTCTTTGCATTCAGCATCTCCAGAAAATCCACTCTCCATAATTCTGCCTCTTTCTTCTAACACAATCTTCTATCATTTGATGGTACATGAACATGCACTTCCTAGAGCTACATATAAAGATACTATTATTTGGACACTTACAGACATGTTTCTATAAAACTGTCTTGCTTTCCCTTGCTGCTGTATTAGACTTTGTTGTTCCAGTTGAGTTTTAATTTGATTGTAAAAGGCAAGCCTTGATTCAGTGTGAGGTTTGTAGAAGAAAAGGACCTGGTGTTCATGGCTGTAGAAGTCATCTCCTCTCATTGTGGAGAGCACCTGTCTCTCTCCATGCAGTGGGAAAGAGGACTGCCTGGACTAAATAGGTATTATGGCTTACCCCCAGCAGGCAAGTAAGCACCACAGCAGCTGCTTCCTCACTCCTGCAACCAGTGGGATCCGGCAAAGAATTGTAAAAGTACAAATGAAAAAAATCATGGGAGGTGATAGACATGAATAGGTTGGTAGGTAAAGCAAAAGCTGTGCATGCAAGCAAAACCACACAAGGAATTAATTCTGTGCTTTCCGTGGGCAAGCAGGTGTTCAGCCGTCTCCAGGAGGATAGGGCCCAGTCACACATAATAGTGACTTGGGAAGACAAATGTCATCGCCCCAAATGCCCCCGCTCTTCCTCCTTCATCACTCAGCTTTCTATATTGAGCATGATGCCATGCGGTCTGGTAGGGCCTGTTGGGATCAACTGTGCCAGGTGTGTCTGCTCCCAGCTTCTTGTCCCCTACCCTCCTCACCAGCATGCAGTGCGAGAAGCAGGAAAGGCCTTGGCCATGTGTGAGCCCTGCTCAGCAATAGTAATAATCTCTGTATTATCAAACCTATATTCAGCACAAATCCAAAATACAGACCCGTACCAGCCACTGTGAAGAAAATTACCTCGGCCATAACTAGTGCAAGAGGAAGAAAAAGAGAGCTAAAACCCTGTAGCTATAGAGTGTGTTCTCATATACAGGCATGTAAGTCAGCCATCTAGGGTAAAGTTGCTTTCATAAGGAGTTAGAGATTTGATGAGATCACTGAGGGAGAAGCAATTGCTCTCGGTGTGTAACCTACTGTTATGATGTTCCTAAGAGCCATGTTCATTAGTGCAGCTCAGCATGACCACTCAATATTGCCTTTTCTTTTGAAAATACTTTTAGGAGTCCTTGCTGATCTCAGAACTTTCTGAGAAATAGTAAGATCGTTAAAATGTAAAATTTTCTGACATTCCCATTTTCTTTCAGCCTACTTCCCCTCCAAAATTACAATTCTCCTGCTTTCTCCTACTTTGTTACAATGACACCACTGCAGAGGTGACATCAGGCCTACAGGAAAAATCTGGAATTAAATTCATGTGCCTAAGCATACAGGAGTATTGTATGGTAATTAAAAAATAATAAATAGGCCAAAAATCATTTTTTAAGACTGGCCTGGCCAGCAGCAAGAACTGAACCAGTAACAAAGGAAGGGAAATTCCAAAGGTGAAGTATCTTTACAATAACACTGAACAAAACTTGCAGCAAAGCAGATATACCTCAGGGTGTATGGCCCCCAAACAGTCTCCCCATCTCTCTTTGAAAGATAATGTTGAACAATCTTTCTCCTCTTATATATTAAAAAAATATTTGCCATGCATATCTTATGGAAGAACACCAATTCTGCTTTATTCATTGCTTTCTCTACTGAAATGAATACAAATACAATGGTAATTTTCATGTGACAGACACTGTCACCCACAGCTTTTAGAGCACCAGGTGTAGAGGCTGAGAAGCTGATTTTAGTTTTGGGGTTGATTGTGGTGGTGTGTCCCTGCCCCGTCCCTTCCCCTTGCCAGCTGCACTGCCATGTCAGAATAGAGATGCTCTCGTAGGATCCATTGTGGGCCATTTGTTGGTATCTGAGTGTGAAATAAGTATATCAGACTGAATAACAGCTCCTCCTTTGCACTTCAGTTTCATTAAGATTTCAGTAGGACCCTTATGACTCATTATAAAATAGTGTACTCAATCAGGATGAATTATATAAAACGAAAGAATTTTAATGCTTTCTTTAAACTGCATATACCTCTGGTTAATATACAGAAGAGCCTGCATCCTCCACAAGCAATATCCAGTATGTATTTTCAAAGCTCTGCTCTACATCTCTTTGCAGCTTTAATGGAGTTAAACTTTAGACACACTTGACTACATGAAATAAAATCGTGGATTAATTAGAAATGTGCTTCGAAGGTGGGTGAAACGTCAGTTAAAATGCCAGTGAAATAAGTGTGACAGGTATTCACAAATTGGAATGAGGGTATGAGTTAAAAATCAAAATATTTCCCATTGGGAAACAGGAGTAGTAACCAATGAAAAAAAACAAAACAAAACAAACAAACAAAAAACCCAACAACAGCAACAACAACAACAACAAAAAACACGACCCAAAATTAAAGGCAAGGGAATTTTGTAATGCTTCTGGTGTTTCTGTGGGATATGATATATTAAACATCTATAAAGTAATTAGTGACCATATTGTGCAAAACCCAGGACACTGAATTGGCACATCCACTGCTTTGCCATAGACTGTGTCAGAATCAGGACCAAGAACAGTATATGATAGCATATTGAAAGAAAAAAAAATTTAGTAAGAGCTCTGGGGTGTCTTTTACTAAAAAATAAAGAGCTTTGTGGGCTGACAAATGCAATTACTTCACAGTGACATGAAATTTATATTCATTGCTCAATATTTCATCTCTGGTTCAAATGCCTATCAATGTGCCTATGTACTCAAGAGTGTTTATTTGATCCCTTCCTCTGTTGAATATGAATTATATCTGACATATGGAAATAATTACTTAACTGACCAACTGTGACCGCATCTTCTGAACTGCAAGAAGTGCTAAAGTTTTATATTTTACATTTTTGGCAACAGGTGGTAATATAGAATGTAATAATAGGAAATTTTGCAAGAACATGGGGAATTTTCTAGAAATGAGCACGAATAGCAGGATGCATACATTAAGTATCAATTTTTCACAAGCGCGCAGTTCTATCTGCCATTATTTTAAAGCAAATAATAAAATATAGACTAGCTTTCAGAATTACTTTGCTTTTTGCTGGCCAAAAGGAGCACTCGCTGATAAGCTCTTTTGGTTTAGTTTTTTTTGATGAAGGTAGATTGCTTTGAAAGGTGTGTGTCTGCCAGAGTGTAATAGAAGAAGGGTGAATATTAGGTAACATAACACTGCTCCAGTTGTCTTGGAACTGACTTGTATAGCCAAAGACTTTGGGACAATGCCTAGCATATTAGAGTCTCTTTTGATTTAGAGAATTCCCTTTACAATTTTAAAAAATATGTAATATGAAAGAAACAAAATTCAGGCACCAACAAGACTTCTTCCAAACTAGTGTTAAGATTTAAAACTTTATTTTGAATGTTTAGAACATCACCACCAGCATGGAAACTAGCAGACACAAATGACTTCCTATCCAGTTTTAAAATAAAATATTTGCTAAAGAAATCACAAAACCACATATTCATGACAACAATATACCGTACTATTTCATATCTACATATAAAAGTCATGCATTTTAAAGAATCATTTTGGCTAGATTGTGTTTTCTGGGTGCTAAAATTCACTGTAGACATTACAAGGTTTAAATATTTTGTATATACATTTTAAACAGGTTATTATAGTTATACCACATTCCCAAATAAAACACAAAATGTAATATAGCTTTATATTTTCTTTATCTACCTTATTTGATTCCATAATAAAAAAAATAATTCTATATGTAATAGCAAAACAAACATTTTAAACCAGCTCACGTGTATGCAAGATATGTAAAATCTAATAATAGAAACTAGGATGGCAATGCAAGGGTATAAAATATGCTCTCTTTTGAGTGTGTGGTCCTTGAGTAATATTGCTTCTGTTCTGGCCTTGCTTTGATACATGCAAGTCCATGAAATACTTCATGGCTTATTACGTAGCAGGTGAGGAGTCAGCTGGGAACTAAAGGAATATGGTCCTCAAGCCTAACACTGGCAGCTACTTATTTTATTTCCACCTTTGCTATACAATTATTCTATTCTTACTATGAGGCACATTCAAAAAAAAAAAAAGTCCAGGGCTAAATTTCAGCCTGTAATATCTTGGCAGTCAGTACATTTTAAGTAATTCAGATCCCCTATATTGTACTTCTGCAAGATATTTTACTATGTAAATAATTCCTCCAGTTCAAGCAATAATGTTAAAAGGTTCTATATATAGATTCTTTTTTTTCTCTTTGAGATTCTATCATAATTCTATGCTGGCTGCTAAGGCATGTGCCACACATGGTGACCTTTGGCACCGGTGTGTTAGCATCTGAGGGCAACCTCTCTACTTTTGACCACTATATGTGACCCATTATGCCTTAAGGTTGATCATTTTTCTGATTTTCCAGCTTCATCCATGGAATCTGTTACTGTGATGTTGAGTATCATCAGCAAACTTTTTTACAAACAGAGCAAATGTATAAACATTTATAAAAATCTTACTAAATATAGTGCTTTTAAGTGTTTTGCATCCCTGATCTGGAAATACTTTTTGATCTATTGACAGACTGTCAAGAAAGATGCACTTGGCTGTAGAAGTGAAACCAGGCTTCTTTATATGTTTCAGGAACTATTTAAGAATGTGAAGAGACAGTGTGACAAAACACAGAGTGAGCACTGGACTGTGACAGAGGAGATCTGCTTTTGTTCCTGGGTCTGTCACTGTCCTGCTGGACAATCTATGTGCAGTTGTTTCCTCTCTTTGTGCCTCACTTTCACCACCTGAGAAGTTGAGATAATGATGTTGTCATTTTTGCAAAGTGCTTTGAGATTTATGGAGTAAGAGTGTAGTGTAAGAGCCTGGAATTTACTGTTAATGAAGAGCATTAGCTTTTTCCACGCTCTTTACAGTTTTCTCTTCTAATGCAATGAAGCAAACACAAAAAAAATTTGTCTCTTTGAAATCAGTAGGAGTTTCACACTCGATTCTTCTGGTGCCAGAATTTCTTCTGACTGAATGACGAAAGTTGTGCTCCTTTCCAGACAGTGCTAGTAGCAATTCTTGTGTATACTATTACTCTACCTCTGAAATGTCTGCACATTTGTAAGAAAGGTGGAAGGTAAGCAAGCAGTAACTCTGAAAGGAACAAGGTAGCAATTTTTAATGCAAAAACTGCATTTGAGCATCCCCTAGAAGATATTTATAATGCACTAGCATGCAGGCTAATAATATTACTCGACTTCATTTTCCCCATGTTTCTTGACATAAACATTTACTAAAAATATGGTAGACTCTTTTTGTTGGTTCAAAGCAGTTCCTAAGGTACAAATTGTGACTTATGCAATTTTAATGTATCCTTTAAAAATTGTATGTGCTTATTTTATCTTAGATGGCCTTTGTTATCACTAGGATACATACTTCAGTCATTCATATTAGTTTTTTAAAAAGCTTTGGAGAGACATCCAGGAAATCTCACATTTTTAACTCTTTTTTCGCCCTTTCAAATGTTTTGAGAAGAGCAGTTTCTCCTAACAGGATGTTTTAAGTAATGTGTTTTCTATTCCGAACTTTGTATTGCATTATAACACAGTCCTGACTGCAACTCTTAGTATGCCAGATCCTGTAGTGCTTATCCCAGAAAAACTCCTTTTAGAGACACTTGTGGGCACTAACTTCAGATATATATTTGGTTCTATAAATAGTCACAGCGGTTCAAATCATGAGTTTAAATGGCAAATATAAAATACTTCAGACAATATAAAGGCAATAGATCTCATAGTGCATGAACATAAATCCTTCTAATTGGAATATAGTAGTGTAAAGAAGTATCACTCAGCTGATCTGATAATCTGAATAGAAACTTTGTATACTACACCATCCCCTCTCCAAGGGTACCACCAGTTCAAAAGACATTCCATTCATTCACTAACCACACCATGTGTTCATTTAACCAGCAGCAGCATTAGAACTGAGTCTCTCCCACAGAGGCTTTCGTAGGGGATTCCCCAGTCAGTTCTCCCTGGGGAAGCTTTCTGTTTTTATGTGTACACCATTCCATCTGGCATTCTTCACAAACAAATGTCTGTTCTTCTGAAATATATTTGGGCCAGAAACTCAGGTCATTCTTGAAGCAATGAGTCCAGAAAAGATGATCTCCAGCTCTCTTACAGGGACTGGCTTTTCCACAACCTTCAGTTAAAACACTGCATCAGGCTAGAAAGAAATGTCATGCTGGGGGGATAGAGACAATATCTGTTCCTTTTAACTGCTATCCCCTCACTTCCTTTTACTGTGCAATAGTTTATTTATTCAGGTGATCCAAGACTCTCTTATGCACGCTCTCCCACCAGTCAGTAATGAAAATGGCAGAGAATTGTTTATCCACAGCATTCTTGAAGGAAATTATTAATGCCATCCAGCATGCATTTTTATGTTATAGGTTTCATAACAACCATTTCTTGGTTTTTCTTCTGATAATATACATAGCTTTCTTTTGCAATTATACGCAAATGCATATAATATTAAGTTGATTTTCCAAATCTTTCATATTATGTGAATGATGAAAATTCTTCTTTTTTGTGAATTACAAAATGAGTTATTCTGGGACATCTTTTGTTTTCTTCCTGATTTACTTCAATTGATTATGAGAGTACACACATTTTTATTTTTCAGGCTTTTTCATAGCAATCGTAGTACCTCCTTTTTTCGATTTCCAGATATTTCTTTTAAAACAGGTACTAATAAATAGGCTCTTGCATGGTTGTTTGCTGTCTATGGGTTTTACATGCATATTGTCAGATGAGACTTCACAGCTGGCTTCTGACAGTGCAATTTCACATCACCACACACTTGCCTTTCAGCTTCTCCTTCCTTTTCTGTTGCTTGCTTTTTTTGCCATCAATTTGCAAACTCACAGTCCTGCGTTTCTCCAGATTTAGCAATTCTTGGAATAACTCTTTCACATTGTGGTTCGTCTTGGCAGAGGTCTCCATGAAGGCACATTTCCACTTCTTAGCCATGGCTTCTCCTTCACTGCTTTCTACCTCTCGATTTTGGTTCTCATCATTTTTGTTCCCCACCAGCATTATTGGAATGCTTTCTATGTCTCCCTTAATCTGACATATTTGTTCGTAGATTGGCTTGAGTTCCTCCAAGGACTGCCGGCTGGTGATAGAGTAAACCAAAATAAAAGCATGTCCTTTAGAAATAGAGAGACGTTGCATGGCTGGAAATTGATGGCTCCCTGTTGTGTCAGTTATCTGCAAAGTACATATGCTCTTATCACAGCTGATCACCTGCCGATAGGTGTCTTCAATGGTAGGGATGTAGCTCTCTCTGAAAGTGCCCTTCACAAATCTCAAGACCAAAGAGCTTTTTCCGACTCCTCCAGCTCCAAACACAACTACCCTATAATCATTGCTTTGCTCGGGCATGTTTCTCTGTGTATCACTTGCTCAGCTAGGGGGGAAAACCTAGGAGAGAAAACAGCAAAAACAAGGAGACAGACATTAGACCAGGTACATGGGTAGAGTGCATGCTATAGCATCTTTCCCAATAAGAGAAATAAGTGTAATTTAAGTGATGTCATACTAGTTGTAATTTAAGTCTTGCAGGGGGTTACAGAATGATGGATTTCAGCAGTAAATTAAGGGTTTGCGACCCAGTCTGGACTGGTAGTAAAAGACCATCTTCATCACTTCACAGCTGATTTTAAATTAACATCATGTGTTTTGGTATTCTTCCTACTGGACTAATATTCACAGAACTAAAAAGTTGCATCTGGGAATTTCAACAAGGCGAAGGCCTGAACAAATTTTAGAAAGGGAATTACTCTTCTGTAACTAAAATAGGTCTAAAATAATAGTTGAAACAGATCATTGTACAGTTGTATGATAGTCAATTACTCTGAATATTCCAGCCCTTCAGTAGTTAGGAATTTATCTCCACTACAACTGGACTACAGTTCTGAGTGACAGCTAAGATATATTTGTAAATTATTCAGCAACAGCACCTACTGAGCTTTGTTTTTAACTCCATGGGAATGTGTGTCCCACTTCAGTGTGTTTTGACACTAGCATTTCAGGTCAAAGAGTACATTTTGACAAACTCAGATTGCTCACATTCAGTCTTCCTTTTCATTCCAATGTTTATCTTGCAGCATGAGATATTTGACATGAGACTTGCTCTACTTCTCAAAGAGGTTCTGCAGACATATTCATAACATTTTTAGTGGCTTTTATTGCCAAGGTTGGCAAATGCCTATATCAAAGGTCACAAAGTTCTGTGATTCCTGCAGTCAGTTCCCCTTGACAAAACCTGTCTGTGTATAGTAGGACCACAAATACTGAAGGAATTGTTAAATAACAGAAATGGTAAAATATTCGTGTTTGCAAGCTGTAAATGTTTTAGAATTCATTGAAATAAAGTGAAGATGAATTTGTCCTCCCATCGGTAGCAGCTCAATAGGTACACAATACATACAAGTCTTTCTATATTTAGTGAGATTTAAGCAAATAAGCACCTTAAAAATGAACTCTAAAAATTGAAGAGAGCATAGGATATTGTTACTTTTCAGACTAAATCTATATATATAAGGGGTACATGTGGAAAAAACTGCAACATTTGCTGCATCTCTACTTGTTCTGAAGAAAATGGGCAGGTTTCATAGGGAACTTTGCCCAAGTGCCTTAATGGCGCCAAGTGATTAATTTTGCCTGTAGTAATTTTGCCTGGGTAGCAGTAAATCCAGAACTACCCAAAGAATTTCTTTCCTTTTTAAAGAAAGCCTCCAAGCTATTTCTTCAATGCAGCAGAAGGAGTGACTGCATTGCAGGGGGTGATTTTAAGTTACCTTTTACCTGTCTAGCAGCAGGACAATACTGATGCTTTAGAGGTGTGGATCTTGGTGGACCCCCCATGCCCTTATCCCAGTTGCAAGTTCATGCCAAATTTTCTGTTTCTGTATTTTGATGCTGTTGCTGTTTATGCCAGTTAGGCTAAAGCTACAGCAACGCATGCTGCACTGATGTCTTCAATTTGTTGTTCAAGCATATCCTGATGTTGTTTTCTTTCTCGTCCAGGGCATCCTATAGTGTCCTAATTCTAATGTCTGAGTAAGCTGAAAACATCTGTCTTTACATAATATGTTGGATGAAGGAGTTGTTCTTCCTCATCTGCCATATCATAGGCAGAATAACCAGTGCAACCAGGGATGCTGATCCCGAGGCAAAGTACAGAGCTGCCACAGCTCTGTCTACACAGCCTGGCTTCAGGCAGGAGACAGCTTCAGCCCTTCTATCTCTCCTGTGCTACAGTCACTGTCACGCTGAGAGGCTTGTTTAAATATAGAAAAGATTGATAAATAAGAGTGTTCATCCCGAGGCACTAAAGAAGAATTGTTTTTCTGAGAGCGGAATTGAAGGAATGGAAAGAAAAAGTAGCCTCAGAAAAAATTCTCATGTATGTGTTTACAGAAGAGGTAAAACCCTCTGAGGAACAAAGAAAATGAGTGAGCAGCCCATGATGTTAAGAAAGAAAGGAAAAAACATAGCTGGGAAAAAAAAGAGGAGGAAGAAGAGGAAGCTAGCATAATGCTGTTCCACTGAGAATAAACCAGTACGTAAGAGCTGCAGACATGCAAATTCAGAACAGTCATAGAGCTTACAGTTGTGGACGACTGCACAGAATGAACTACCGTAAGAATTATAGTTTAATAATTCTTGTCAGTAAAAAGGCAAGAGAGCAAAATATGTGAATTCCACTTCAGAAGCAGCTTAAGCTTTGCACAATCATATTGTATATAGCATAGGAACTACAGGACTGGGAGAAAAAAATGCACTATGAAAATTTTTACTAAGAAAATCAGTGAAATGTGGAGTAGAGAAATAAAATTTTACAAGCTAGTTGAGTGTACTCCTGCTCTATTACACTGCATACTTTAAACATACTCAGAAATCTCCAAGAAAACTGACACATATGGTAGCCTAAGAGATAGAACAAATTGAAATGGGGCACTTAATGGCCTGAAGTATTAAGCATACAGAAAAGTTCTAAAGGGTCCTGGAATAGCATGGTAAGAGTCTTCAAAACATAGCAAGTTGTTGCAAAGATGGAGAGCATTGTGGGGAAAAAAATGAGTTTCTGGGCTTACATTGTAGGAAAGATTCACATTAGACAACAGGAAAACTTCACAGTGGTAAGAATAACAGACCTATTGTGTAGGGAGATTTTGCAGATGTTCTTTAGAAATTACCATTGTATCAAAGGATAATTCCAGCTGGAAGGGACCTGAGTATGTTTCTGGTCCAGACTGCTCATCACAGCTGGGTCAGCCATGAGACCAGAGAAGGCTCTTCTGTCCTGTACAGATGTGAAAATCCCCAGTCTTTCCCACAGTCTCTCTGGGGAGCATTCTTCAATGCAAAATTACCATCAGGGTGATTTTTTCCCTCTTATGCCTTATCTAAGCTACTCTCTCAACTCATACCTGTTGTCTCTCCTCCCAGCATCCATTGTTGTGAAGAGTGTAACTCCACTTTTTTGATGGCCTTCCTGTAGGTGTTGAGGGCTGTGCTTTGCTGTCCCTTGGACTATGCCTTCCCCCGGCTGAACTGTCCCTGGTCCCGCAGCCTGCAGAGCAGGACAGCGCCGCAGCTCCGGACGCCTCGGTGCCCCCATCAGCACTGCTCCAGTTTATCGATGTGCTTCCCCTGCTGGGGGTGCCCGAACCGGACCAACGACATTGCTGCTGTCCCAGGGTGCTGGGCAGAGGGGGATTGTCACCTCCCCGGCCGGCCGGCCACGCTCCTGTCCATACAGACCGGGCACGGGGGCTTTGCTGCAGCCGGGGCCACTGCTGACCATCACCCGGCCACTGCCCAGTACAGCCCCTCACCTTCTCTGCAGAGATGTTTCTCCCCAGCCTGAGAAACTGCAAGGGAGCAGCAATCTCAGCCGCTGTTTGGTCTGTCAGTCCTAAAGATCCCCAGTTTTGCCAAAATAAAAATTACAGATTTTTCTAAATTTGTCCTGCTCAGGAACTAAAAGAAAAAAAAACCAAAAAAAACCAACTCATGCAAGTCTTTATGATCACGCTGGAGAAAGGATTCCCCAAATGTTTTCTATCATTTTTTTGTGTTTGCTATGTGGATCTGGTCAGAGAATCTCCTACAGTGACAATCACTCTGTGTGAATGTGGTGCACTTGCACACGAGTGTTCATTTGTTAATGCTTTTTATACCACCCCATTAGCTTACTGATGTTTCTTTGTCTTAAAATGTGCTAACTGAAACATACAGGAGGACAAAATAAAGTATGGCATTATTTCATCAGCTCATGGCATTATGGCCAGTGAGGGTATGGAAAAATTGACTGGAAAGAAGTCTGACTTTTCAAAAGTACAAGATCGTTTCTGATTCAGAAATCCAGTCTGTTTCATAATCTGCACAGAAAAAATAGTTGCTTTTTACACGTTAGAATGGACTTATTCTGTAACAAAGCCTCATTTGCTGCCTTTGCTACTTTCACAAACTACATCAGTGGAAACTTACTATCATCCTCTAAAGTGTCAGTTTATCAAGACTATCCTTACTTGATAAGCCAAACCAATTTTCATAACGTACATTCATACCCTTCATTTTGAATTGTCTGATGGCAAAGTGCAGCAAAACAGTGAGTCTGTACCTCTGCTGACTTAGCTATGTTTTCTGCACATGCTCTGCTAGCACAAGGCAACTAGAGTTGCTCTAGTTCAGCTGCTGCAGGTGAGCTTGATTCACTGGGGCAAACCACTGCCTCCAGCTCAAACTCAGCTGCAGACCTTTATGTTAGTCTGCATGCTTTCCCTAGTTATTTCTGATATGCCAGGTGAAAGAATTGAAGGGTTTTTTCTGACAGAAGGATGCAGTTTAAGGTCTGAGTAATTATGATGTAAAATCACTTATTTTATTAAATAGTGGGAAAAAATATGCATTTTAAATGTTTATGCATTTTAAATGTAAAGTACCTCATGTTACAGATTATACTCTTCATAGTTAAAACTCTTAATGTTCTTTGGCTGCCTAATTACATGTGGGTATATTAGCATTTACTAAATCAATGTCACTGATCCTTTACTTAGCCACTGGATCTTCACAGTTCTCTCTTATCATTAGTTGGGTTTTTTACAGTCTAACTTTTCTATCAATTATATTTATGACTTGCCTGTCATGTTTGTATTTAACCTATAGATAGCATATGCAATTACAGGCAAACAGTATAGGGAGGCTAAAAAGTAACTTCTGAAATCTAATCTACTTGAATATCTACCCTTAAAGCAATATGAGATTAGAACCCCATAGCTGGTGAATTCTTTCAGTTTATACTTGAAAATGAGCACAGAGAAAATCAGCCTATCTCCAATGTTTCCAGTCTTGGATTTTGTTGCAAAAGATTTTCACCATGTTTGCATCCTTAGACTACCATGAAATGTCACAAATTGTAAATTCACTTGATATTTTTTTACTAGATTATATCTTTTAGTGTAGCATTCATTTTACAAAACAGTGCGATATTACCTTTGCTTTCTGGAGTCAGAGGCTTTGATTGCATCTTAATTAATCCAGTTTCTTGAGGTCTTACGATGTCCTACTGAGATGTCAGTCTGATATGAAATTCAGCAATTGTCAGATGCTGTGTATTAATTTCCTGAAAACTCTTTTTCCTCAGATAAAACCATCTCATGTCAGTCATGGATTTTTCTTTTTGGTTTTTTTTTTACTTTATGGCAACGTCTCCGTTTATATTGTCATTGTTACTGTGAAAAACCAATAAAGTACAAGCAATGCATTTTGTTCAAAATCTTGCCTCAATTTAAATTAACAGCCCATGAGGCTACCCAGTGATGACACCACTATACAAAGATACAAGGTCTAAGGTGAAGAATATAGCTGCAGATAAGATGGATTTCTGCATGGCTGTAAGAGTAATGTCCATTTCCCAATATCAAAGGTGAAAAATGTCACATTATTTATATAAAAGAGGAGAAGAGAGCTCTGCAATGAACTTTTTGTTGTTGTGAATATAAAGAGGCATTTCTCAGGGAGGATTTTTATCATATCTGCAAATGAATATGCACTTTAAGAATGGGGACTTTCCTACTTCCAGTGCCTTCATCTTTTGATATAAGACTTGCTTTTTCATTCTATTTCTTTGCTTGTATTCTTTGGTCTTTTCAAGTCAATGGAAAGTTGGACACATTTGAAGACCAAACGATAACCATTAAAACAGCTTTTTCTTACAACATGAGGTTCTAAGCCATATGGAAAGAACTTTCTTATTCTCATGTGGAACAAAATGTTCTTTGAAAGTCTGCTTCTTGATGATCAGCTCCTGTAAATCATGATTTTTTTTTTCACTGCATAAATGCAGTAGCACTTTTTATTTACGTTGCTCTCAACTATAGTTGGTGAGAAAAGCAATTGTAGCTTTTCTCTCCAGCTATAGAAAGATGACCAGAGAGATTTCCTTAGAAAATGGCATCTTCTGCAGAAAAAAGACACTGTGTCATAAACCTGCTGCTTTTCTCTGACACATTGTCCTTATTGCAAAATTTGCTTGATTATCTGGAAGTAAGGAACAAAATCAGACATTTTTCTTATTCAATGTACTCACAGAAAGCAAAAATGCAAGCTACAAATTCAATTTGTTTAAATGGAAACAGTTTTCATGTTAGAGCTAGGTTCTCTAAAATGCTGAAAATGTTTGAATTTGCCTGGAAAATTAATAATTTAGAATCTTTAAACTGAAATTAACTTTGCGAAGTCTTTCAGAGTTCCGTAATGGGGTTTGTGGCTTTCCTTCATGCTCCTGGCCTAACACAGAAGAGAAATAGAAAGGACAGGAGGCTTTCAGATTAATTTGTTGCAGGTATTTTCTGTATTTACTGAAGGAGACTATTGTCATAAGAGCATCTGTGTGTAAAGGAGATAGAATCCAGCCTCTATGCTGTCCTGTAGTCACAGATGCTGTGCTCTCCTTTAGCAAATGGTCATATTGTCATCACACTTATGTTGAAATTCTCATTCCCTGAACAATGTCTCTTCAAAATTGTTTGAAACCCTATGGAACCCTTGGTAAAAGAGGAAAATCCCACATGCATTGTTGTCACTGTAAGAAAATCTTTACTAGTTCTTTGGCTAACATATGGCCAGCAGATGTGGCAGAAATAGTTTCACTAGGCAGGAAAGAACTGGAAAAAGAAAGGGGAGAAAAATAGACATGTTTCATGTAGGAACAACAGATAGCATGGGTTTTTGGAACTAGGCTTAACTAAAGTGGCATTGCTTGTTGAAGAAGGCAGGACTGGTGGCAGAAGAATGAATGACGCAGAAGGATCTATTGATTCCCTTCTCCGATGAGGGTTCATGTGCATAAAATGCAGATGGTGCTGGACCTGATCCAACAAAGGGCTTTACACATACGAATACATTGAAATTGTTTGCTCTGTTGTTGCCTGAGAGCTTTCAGAACTAACCCTTTAGTAATAGATATGTACTAAAGAACCATTACTGTAAAACAAGATTCAGCTTCATTGAACACACTTACCATGTGGAAAAAAACCACCACCTTGCTTTCATTTAGCATCAGAAATATGATGCTAAATTTATCCAGGATGGAAAGGTGAATACACTTACCACATGAAAAAAAGCCTTACTTTCTTGTAGAAACAGAAATATTATGCTAAGCTCATCCAATGTCCTATTGGTTGTCACTTCCTATTTAGTGGATTGGTTAATCTTAAAATTAAAAAGGGAGAATTTAATGACAGTTCCTGTCTAAATTCAATCTTTGCTTTAGGCATGTTAGATACTTCATTGATTTATCTATTTTGAGTATTTTGGTAAACAAGTGTCTTAATCTTTAAGTGCTTATCATCAAAACTCAGAGAAAAATTACTCAGAAGGCTTTCCATATGTGTAGTTAGCTAGTCACTAATGCACACATAGAAACAAAAATGTCAAAATAACAACATTGTATTCAGCTCCCTTTGGATCTGATTTTTTAAAGTTTTCTTCATAATTAAACTAACCAAATACAGTAGTTTTTTCTCAATTTTCAATAGATTTAACTTAACCGAGTAAAGATGGAAAGATCGACTTACAACATTGTATGTTTGCTTTTCAACAAGTAGGACATAATGCCATTGGACAGAGCAGTATGATTATAAACTGGAATTTGTCACTCACACAAATGCAGGATCAGAGACTCACTATGAATTTTCAGCCCTTCTAGTTTCTAATAGTAGAATAATTTTTGGTATTGAGCAATGACTTTACATGTTGTAGTGAACTTTTGCTTCTCCAGATGTACACTGGAAAAAATAGGTTCTGCCTTATGCATAATGGTATGGTTTTCTTACGTTTTCCTGAATGGAAAAGTACAAAGCACTAAAAAAAAAAAACAAAACAAAAAAAACAAACCCAAGCTAAGGAAGAACATTTCCCAAGCAATCATTTTACTTTAGAGGTTGCTTTAGATGATTTACTTTAGATGATTCTATATATTGTGAGATTCATAATAAAAATCCTATCAGAGGCAACAAGCTATTTCCATATAAATATGTGTATTTACACAGAAGAATAATACATTCATAGAAGACTGTTTCCCGTTCAACAGAGGAAACCCTGAAGACAGGTGGCCATTTTGCCTTTCACTGTAGTTCTCAATTCCATAATCTTAATTGGAGACTACTTATGTAAATCTTCTGTAGAAGCAAAATTATGAAAGGTTAAGTGCTTGTGACTTCTTATGATATAACTCCTGTCATTAATTTTCCTTGCTTGGCTGGAAAGGATAGCTAGATCGCTATCCTGACCACCGGAATATTTCTGATGCTCTTACACAGCCCAAATAATATCCTATTCAAAACAATGGCTTAAACAGAACATTTTGCCACTGGTTTGTTGGGTGATAACTTGGGAATAGGTTAATGCAGTGGGTTTCAGAACCCAAAATGATCCCTGACAATTAATTAAACAATGTAATAGGATTGTTGATATGCTTCCAGACACTAGTAAGATGCCTGTTCTTCCACTGAAATATTTCTGCAAATCAAACTGTTTTGAAAACCAACAATTAAATTATAACTGTGGAGTACAACATAGTAATAGCAGCTTTCTGATAGTTTTTAAATCTTCATCATCCGAATTTGCAATACTTTCAGTTCTGAAGTGAGACATGTAGGTTTAGCCTTAAGAGTAGCTTTTTCTTGATTCATGTTTCTTTTCCTTGTAGTATTAAACAAAATTATAAAAATTATATTCTAAAGATTAAAACATACTGAGTAACACATTGTAAGGTTTTTGTTTACAGACTGGGAAAGCAGTAATGTTATTTATTTAGGTTAACCGCAATATCTTAGCTACTGATAGTAGCTAATATTTGATGATTTAAATAATTAACTCTTTCAGAAGAGGTAAAAGTTGCCAGCTTAAATTTTCAGGAAGGAATATAAAAATAAACAAGAGTAAATAAATAAAGGCAAGTGTTCTTTTCTTAGCTTCAGATTAATTTTAAGTAAGAACTACTGGGCATTTTGGGAAGGAAACCACTGCAGTCCAGTAATGGATTTGCCCTTTTCATATGCTTTCTTTAATATGTACATATTTTAAATGAGGATACTGAAAATCTGACATAACTTCACTTTCAGACATCTTTTTAGATTCAACTAAAACCAATTTCATTACCTGCAGTCAGGCTGATACTGACTGAATTTTCCTGCCATAGCATATTGCAGACCTGCATAGCCAGAGAGACTAATTTTAATCTCAGATAGAGAAGCTTAACATTGAATTTAAAATTATTTTCTCAAGAGGACCTCAGTCTGAGTCAAAAGTGCATTTGTCAGAGACTTGACACACACTTTTTCACATTTTGCTCGTCTTTCTTTGATACCCATCTCAAGAATTGTTCTGTCATCAATATTTTGTAGTTGAAAACTAATCGATATTTGTTTTCTCAAAAAGGCAAATTAGAGTATGTTCTGCTTCAATTAGTATGCATAGCTGCATTGACACTTAAGGGGGTCTTCTCCACTGCTCTTCCAGCAGTAAGGGAAGATAATTCAATGCACGTTTAAATTTTAACGTAGCAATAAAAATGCAGTGAAAGTACCTGCTTGCTGATACTTGGAAACATTTGTATGTAAAGTTAAAACACCAAATGGAGAAGAAAATTTTCAGAAATATTTTTTCCTGATTTTTTTTCATTTGGAAATTGCTCATTTTAAAGGGAAATTAATATTGCTATTTTCCATGTTTTACAAAATTGTCATTTTTCTTCCTCTATTTAATATTGATTATTGCTCAACTAGTCCTAGTAATATAAGATATTAAGAGGAAATTAACAAACATTTGGAATCAGTCTAGATACCAAACCAGATGTCTCACAGTGAATGCTGTTTCAGCTTATGTGTGCAAATGTCCTGATACTCACTCAAAGTGTGGGAGATGGAACATTCAAATGCAGCTTATTATGAATTACAGAAGAATTATAGAGGAACACTGTGAATTGAATGCAATCCAATATAGTAAATAAATAAAAACCATTAAAAAATAAGAAAATGATAAGTTTATAAACATAAAGAATGAGAGAAAAAGGGAATATGGAATGGAATGCAGTCTTCCTGTAGGAGCATCTTTGAACCAGGATATTGTTTATTGCACATATATTTTAAAAATCTAATTTTGGGACCAATAGCACATACACAATGAAAGTCTAAGTCTGATTTTTCACACGTGATGCTGGGATCTCTACATGGGCAGTGGTGTTGGTTAGCACAAGAGAAAGCCAGAAAACAAAGTTATCAGGTTATCCTCACAGGAAACTAGAGACAGTGCTAGTAACAACTTCAGGAGCGGCAGTATCAGTTTATATATAGTCCGCTATTTTTATTGGTACTACAGAGACTGCAGTGCTGGTGTGATATAATCATGACCACTTGGCCAGAAGGAGCCTCTGAACTCCAATCAACTTCCAAAGAGCTCTGCTCTGCGCTGTGAGAAAGGGATATTATTCAGCCTGAGGTTCATCAGGGCTTGTGAGTCTGCTGACGTAAACAATAGTGCAGCATGGCGCAGAAATATGCTTTCATCTGATTGATGTAAGATATGTGGAAAACTGTATTTCCAAAGACCTTGACTCACTTGCAAAGGGACTCTTTAGTGCAGGCAACTTCCAGAGAAAAATAAAAATGGTATTTTACTGAAAGAGACTTTCTGGATCATCAAATCCAGTGCTTTGCCTTTGCAGGCAACCATTTCACATAATCCCTTCCATTAAGTTACAACTAAAAAGCATTCAAAATGTTTTCTATATATTACTTCAACTAGAATGTAATTTAAGAACCTTGCTGCTCTAATGGTTTGAAATCTCCCAGAAAAAGTGTATTCACAACTCACTTATACCACTTCGTTCTTCTCTCTTACCAGGGATAAAGATAAATAGCTGTACATCACAACCATTCCTCCAGATCCATGGGACCATTGATTTGCAGCTGTGTGCTTGAACTTGTTCCACGTTTGTACAGTTCTTCATGCAAGAGCCTCAGAAATGTTGTGTGTGGTATGAGAAGGAGCACGAAGCCTAGAGGAATATCATATTTCATAGCCCAAGAACAATGGCACAGAACCCATTCTGCATTAATTGGGCACTACTGCATTTAGGAAGGACAGATGGACCTCAGAGAGCAGCTCCTGAGCATAACTGAAGTCCATTAGTCAGAAAAGTAAAAACAGGAGGGGGAGGGGGGCAAGCTGAAATAGCCCTCTAAGCCAGAATTAAAAATGTTGAGACCTGCAAACATTCTAGATAACAGTAAACTGTAAAGCTTGGCAAAGATACAACAGCAATCAGTTTCATCAGCTTCATTCACCTCAGAAAGAATGGGGGTGTACATGGCTTACACAGCTGTTTGTGTGCGCATTTGTAAACAGGCATATATGTGTTCACTTACTAGGTACTCATGAAAACAGGACATTCAGAAAATTCTTTAAAATTAAAATGCATCCAATTCTGTTGCTCCATTCAGTGCTCACCCTTCTGTGTCTGAGTGGTGCAGCGTACACAGCATCCCACATTTCATGGAGAAGATAGCAAGAGATAAAATGTTATCAAATCTGAATTCAGCAGCTCTCAGGCACTTGAGAATGGTCTTTCATGATTTATTTTCTTTCATTCAGGGAGAGGGACAATCTACTGAAAAAAAAACCCTGCCTGTCAGCGGGATGCTGCAAAGTTGTATCTGTCTCAGAGAAAGAAACACCTTGTGTTATTTTATTCAGACTCCACATTTTTATATTCTTCCATCCATTAAGTTAAAATGTAGCTTTCATTTAAAAGAAATAAAAAATTAATCTCTCCTTAAGCCACTGCAGTGGCAGCACTATAAACTAGGGCAAAATTCAGCACATCGAGTTTTAATGAAAGACAGTTTGAAAAAAAGGTCACTACTAGCATCCCAGCACAGAGGAAAATGACACTGTTTACTGGCCAGTGTGTCTGTGACCAGCGTCTGGCTTCCTTGTTAGCCCCAGTTTGCAGCATGCCACGTTCTCTACATAGGATATTAGCTTGGAGCATATCTTGCAGTTGTAACTCATGCAAAACTCAATCGACTTCAGAGCAAATTCTGCCCGAGTGAGCACTGTGGCTAAAGAAAATTAAGACCGCTAATCTCCATGCAAAGCTATGCCTATTGCACAAGGCAATGTAGAAAAACAACGGGGAAAAAAAATTACCTGTGTAGGAACAGAAAGCTTCAAACGCTCTTCAGTTTCTGCCTGTCATTGCACCAGCTCTTCTCCGTCTGTGCGCTGGGCTCCCTCCACCAGACAGGAGCCCCGGTGCTAACCGAGGGGGCTGCAGCTCCGCAGCTTCCCCGTGCGCCCTGTGCCGCCTGCTGCCGTCCTCCGCTCCGCGGCTGCGCTCCCCTCCCGCCCGCGCCCGGCACCTGCGTCGGGGGTGATGCTCGTGTCGGCCGGACCGCAGCCTCTCTCCTTCTGCGCCCACGGACCGACTGACTCCAGCCCCTGCCAGCGCTGCTGCCTAAATGGCGACTGCAAAGCTCACCCAGGCTTTTAACTGCCACCTACTGAAGAACGGTGGAATATATGTACCGATGGGTATAGGTACGTATAAGCGGTAATGTTCTGGTTTTCGCAGCCAATGTAGTAGATTTTCACAATTAGTCTCTAAAGCCCCCAAACATCCTGTAGTTTGTCGTCTAAAGCTGTAGATTGCATTAACCTGAGCTCACAATTCTCCCTTTCTTTCAGCACTGAAACAGAGAACGAGCCTGTCTCTTTAACTTAAGAAAGCTTACGAAGCCTTTGGTGAGGCTAATCCCCAGGGCAAAAAACAGTATAGCCTTTTCAAATCAATGGAGCTGTGCTGATTTTTATTACTTGGGAATTTAATCCCTTAGGTCTCATATTTATTCACAAACAGACAAACAAACAAAATCCCAACAAACAAACAAACAAACAAACAAACAAACAAAAAGTAGAAAGAAAAATGTGCCTTAAAAAATAGCTTTTGTCCAACACAGCCCCTCAGAATTTCACTCATCTGAAACAGATTAGATTTTTTTATCCTGACAGCAGTGTAAAAACAGGATTCCTGAGGTTTATGGACAAACTTAAATTTAGAGGTTTTCTCTACTTTTAATGGCATGGAGGTTGTTTGGGTTTTTGTTTGTTTGTTTGTTTGTTTGTCTGTTTTATGAAAGATCCAAAGGCAAAATCCAATGTCTCCTTCGGCTGTTCATTTTTAAAGCAGCTCCTAACGCTTTTCTTTCCAGTCTAGAAGTGGGGTCCGCTGAAGATGCTTGAACTGTCACTGCAGAAAGGAAGCCTAAGTGCAGGATCTCTCTATGAATATGTATGAATCCCCAGAGAAGGTGAATGGAGCCCGAAATTTGCTCTGCTGGTTCAAGCATGGTGCTTTAAACACCGGGGTTGTGTGTTCAGTCCCACAACAAACGTGTTATTTGTTGGACTTGATGATTCTAGTGGGTCTCTTCCAGCTCAGAGCATTGTGTGATCTGTGAGATGCAACCTTTATAGCCAAGTAGCAGGGCTGTGAAGGACTGTGGTTCCTCTAAGCCAGCTGCTCACATGTAGCTGGGCTGTGACGTAAGAGGGCTCTATGCCCATCTGCAGGAGCACTGCCCTGTGCAGGGCTGGTGGCACCCAGCACCTGTCATAGCAGCAAGGAAAGAGCTCAGTTTTTGTGCTTGCTGCGACTGACCAGTTGAGCAGCTAGCTCCTTACTGCTGGTGTGATAATTTTTAAATGGCACTTAAACTTTTGTTTCCTTTTTAAAAACGGATTTGTTTTGATTGCTTTTATGAAAGATTCATTTATTGTGTTAACACTTCTGTTGAACACAAAATTGAAGATGTTTCTCCTCTACGTGTATGTCTTACAGAGTATATGTGTATTAGGATACATGATGACCTGCAAAATATGGCCTTAGGAAATAATTTGCATTAGCATGCAGTTCTGCTACAGATTAATCCCGAGCCCTGTTTCCACAGGCTCCCAGGCAGCAAGCTGTGGATCAAACCATGTGCTGTAGGCCTGCTCCTAGAGCCTGACAGCAAAACCCTGCCTTTGGCTTTGTCATCACTTCTCAGAAATATCTTAATCCTGTGTGCGTGGTGAATTAGCCAATTAATATATCAAAATGAAAAATTGTACTATAAATTAAAAATTGTAGTATAATCACTGCAACACAGCAAAGGTCAAGATATAAAAATCATAATATTTCTCAGTGATTCAGCCTGTGATTTTTCCTGATTCTGCCCATGGTAGGATTGGTTCAGAATCCAGACCCACTTATTTAATAAGTCAAAGTGCTCTTGTATTTACAAAGAATATGGCTTCTCAATCATTTTCAAAGGTTAACAGATCTCAGTCCTCATTCTTATTGTGCATACACCTTTCAATTTTCCTTAAAAACAATGGAAGCATCTGAAGAAATTTAGGGTCATGACTTGCAACAACTTTCACTCACTCAGTTCATGTTACGAGTCTGGGAAAATCTAGTTCTTGCACTGTATTCAAACAGCATGGATGTTCAAACTTCAGAAAATATACTTTTTCAAAATGCTGATTCTTTCCAAAACTGAATTTATTTCAAATAAAAGTGTAAGTATAGCCTGTCTTCATTCTTTGCTTACCTGTCCAAGGAACCGAAATTTTTCATGTACACGTTGCAGATATGTACCTCACTGAGAAACAAAATGTTCAATTCTAAAGCTTACACTAAAACCACCTATCCCACCAAAACCACCGTAAGATTTTTCTGGTCAGAAGCACAGTACTGGATATGCTATAATTCACTGTAAAGGAGTCTTGTGTGGGATTTCCCTGAGTATCTCTGCTGAAAACTAGCATGGCAGTTCTTCCCCTCAGCGATGGTTTTGTAACATTTCTGCTTTAGATGGCATTGTGCAGGTGTGCCAGGAAAGACAGACTTCCAAAATCTCAGGCATGCCTCACCTAATGATATTATTCACATGTGGTCCCAGCAGAGGATCCCACAGAACTCAAGCCAGGTCAGTCCCACACAGGCTAGCAGAGGCACAACTGAGTAAATATTTTCCTACCCTAAGCTGCAGGGAGGTTGCGTTGCTCTGGATGCTGATGCATGTGAACGTGGGGCAGAATGGACAGGGTCCGTTTGCAGCGAAGATCTTCCCTTCTCCCAGTGGCACCAGAGAGCTCTACTCTATAAAATACGTACCAGTGTCTATCATCTGTTACTGCATAGCTGGGAAAGTTCAGAAGGCAAGGGCACAAAACCCTACCAGAGTACTTCTGTTACAAGCTTCCCTCACGAAGAAAGGTCTTAGGCAAGCTACGTGATTGTCAGGTTTCTGTGCTGCATCCGAGCTAGAGAGGGCATTTAAGGAACAAGAGATCTGCTTAGTTAGCGAAATATGAGCTGCCTAAACCTTGAATGCACATTTAGCACAAACCTGCACGAGCACTGAAAATACAGCTTTTGAGACAAAATTCAATCCATGGCCTATATACAGCATAGGAAAATGAGAAAGTCTTCAGTTTGCCTGGAAAAGTTTACGATGTAAAACAGTGGCTCACATGTAAAGATTTTCTCTCTGCAAGGCAGAACAAAATCTTGACAAGGAGAAGCCAGCAGAGAGCAAGGACTAAGCTCAATTTTGTCTGTTCTAGGATGGTTTTCCTCCTGTTAACCTCTGTTTCTCTGGAATGTTTTCACTAAACCACAAACTGGCTAAAATATATCCCTCTTCTCCTGCATGTTTGGAAAGTTAATGTCTTAGCTACGCAATGTCATAGAGAAATTTAGTTCTTCCTTCCAACTATCCTTCAAAATGGCAAATAGTTACTGTAGAGTTATAATAATACTTTGGTATCTTCCTATACAGTATTTTAAAATTAGCTTATCTGTTGTCTACATCATCAGTATGGAGGACACTGCAAAATATCTTAGCATCAGAAATATTTACTGGAGTTTTTGTCCAACAGGAAAAAATTAGTCTTCAGAAAAAACTATTATTAAGAGTGATTCTCCAGGTCAGCTGATAGTCAGCAGTGGATATTTTAATGTCCTGCATTTGGTGCAGTAATTAGATTCCTGCTCCACGATTATGATATGGCAGTAGCAACTGGACAGTTTATCATAAAGACCTATTTTGTATTTGTGCACTGCATCTGAATACTAGGCAACTTCCACCATTTTGTAAATGAAGCATAAAATTGTCATGGTATTTTTAGTGCCTGCATACTGCTTAGAACCTGAAAAGCTCAAAAAAATACATATCAAGTAACTACTGCATACAATTTTAAAAATACAATAATCAAATTATTTACTGTGCTTTTGCAATCCAGCTAAGTGTATCATAGCTGATTTACAATGCACTGGAGCAGGTGACTACCTCTGGTAGAATTACATCTCATGTATAAATCAAATGTGATTAAAACATATGTAGTATATCAAGCTGTAAATGGTCTACACCCAAAGTGTGAGATGATGGGACCGGATTCTTCCTGGGTGTAATTGAGGTTCTTATTTATGTTGAAGGCACTCTGGACTACCTATTGATTTGATTTGATTAGAAAGATGGGTCCTTACCCAATATGTTTAGATGGCAAAGTTTCACCTGACAACCAGGGTTGCTCTGTGTTGTGGAGAAAGCAATTCTTCTGAAAGGGGCATCTTATGCTGGGGGCAGATAGATGAAATACTGCTTTTGCTAGTTGTGGACTTTTAGCTCTTTTTGTTTTTCCCACACAAAAGTTACAAATAAATTTTAAAAATCATCGTTGCAATAAAATCCTGCCTAGCTCTTAGCTTGCAATAAAAGTAAGCAGCTAGTCCAGCAAAATTGCAAGACATGTCATTCTTTACAGATTGTAGGTGAAACTGGTAGTTTTGAGAAAATATTTTCAGATTCCATAGAGTGCCGTTTTCTTCTCTGCTAGTTTTCAGTGGATTTCAGTCAGTCTTTCTCACTCATATATCAATAGGATGGATACAGTTGCCTTTAGACACCTTTTTGACTGGCAATTTCCATTATTGACTGTGGTATTCTGAACCAAAATTTTCTAAGTTTTAACCTGATATTTTTGCCTTATTGAAGGTCATAACTCCAGAACTTGCTTCTGAACACTTGAGAGCAAGAGATTTGCTGCTGATTTACAGGGAAAGCAAGACAAGATTTAAACCTCATTGGCTTCTGGGATGTCAGATACCATAAAGGTGATTGAAAGAGATAGACCATCAAGTGTATTCTCTAATATCTTACTAGGGTACCCAGGCGAGAGTGTAATTGTCACTGAAAATTGATAGCTAACTGCATTTAACCTGATTTTCTGTAAAAGGGTAAGAGAGTGTAACACTGCTCAGTATTTAACATGAGTGTTTCAAAAAAAATATTGATGGCATTTATAATAACCAAAGAGGAATGGAAAAAGAAAATTTCTTTGTTTTAAGCATAGAAAGGGTCACTTTCAACTTATTTGAGGAGAAAAAAAGTAACTAAGGTTTGTTAGAAATCCATAAACCCTATTTACTATTATTAGAAATGTTATTATAAGTTGGTGAAATCTCTAAATTGTTAAGAACCCTTTATTGAGAACCAGGGTATTTTGGTCTTTATTAGTATGTATAAGCACACCTGGCACAATATACTGGATATAAATTTGTTTGTTAACAGTCTTTCCATTTACTCATCAATATTTGCACTAAACCCCACAGTGTACTTGGCCCATAATCATCCAGGCATCCTGAAAGAAAATTCTGTGAAGGAGGAAGGTTAAGAAACTTAGGTCAATGGCATTAACCATATGTTAATTTTAACTCTGTTTTTCATGGTTGCCAGTAAATTACTGTACATAAATTATTTTTGGACCAAGTGCTTAGACACCCTTGGAGAAAAGAAGAAGCATATTTTCAGAACAGGAAGTACTCTCTTTTCTTTGACATTTACATGGGATGGATAATCAGCAAAGACAGCTCAGCTATTGCAAAAAGTAACTAAGCTTGCAGGGCAAATGATGTTCTAGGTAGCGAAGAACTTAAATTCATATTAGCATAATGTCTTAAAAAATCGAAACATTATGTGAGCTACTTGCATTGCACCTGAAAATAAAATGTAAGAAAAGGAAGGAAATTTCTATAACTGTGTAGGTGTTCTGTTCTTAATGAATCTGTTTTTCTTGTGCTAGTTTTACAACAGCTCTTGGGTGTAAACCATTTAAGAGCTGTGTTGGGTTTGCATGGCAAAGTTTTGGTAGTGGAGAGGGGTGGCTTCTGTGAGGAGATGCAGAAGATTCCCCTATGTCCGGTACCTCTTGTACCAGTTGACTCCAACACTGCAGTCCAGGGCCAAGCCCATCAGCAAGAGTGGCAGCACCTCCTGATCTATTTAAGAAGCAGGGAAAAAACCTGGCACTTGCAGCCAGAGGAGAGGAGTAAGAGCAGCAACCCTGCTGACATGAAGAGCTGTGCAGGAGGGAGAGAGGTGCTCCAGGCATCCAAGCAGAAATATCCCTGCAGCCCATGGTGAAGACCATAGTGAAGAAATCTGTCCTCCTGCAGTCTATGGAAGGCCATGGTGGAGATCATATCCACCTGCAGCCTACAGAGAATCCCACACTGGAGCAGATGGATGTGCTCAGCAGAGGCTGTGATCCTGTGGGAAGCCCATGCTGGAGCAGGCTCCTGGCAGGGCACCTGGGGATAGAGGAACCCACACTGGAGCAGGTTTGCTGGCAGGACTTGTGGCTCCACTAGGGGTCCATGGTGGAGCAGTTCCTGGAGAACTACAAGCTGTGGGAAGGGTTGGCATTGGAGAAGTTTGTGGAGGACTTTTTCCTGTAGGAGGGACCCCACATTGGAGTGTGAGGGGTCCTTCCCCTGAGGAGGGAGGAGTGGCAGAGCACATGTGTGAGGAACTTACAGCAACCCTTGCTTGCCCTTTCTCCTGTGCTACTGGAGTGGAGAAGGCAGGGAAAATGGAAGTAAAATGGAGCCCAGAAAGATCATTGGTGATTTAGTTTCATCTCTCATTATCCTGACCTGATAGGCAATAAATGAAACTAATTTCGACGGGTCAAACCTGTTTTGCCCATGACAGCAATTGGTGGGCGATTCCCCTTCCTGCCTGTATTTTGACCCACAAGACTTTCATATATTTTCTCTACCATCTCCAGTTAAGAAGAGGACAGATAGAGCAGATTTGGCATAAGAATATATAATTATTTACCATTAATACATGCTTTATTAACTTTACGGCATTTAAAAGGTACATTGCCCATATACATATTATTGGTTGTTATTCATATCAATTATAATAGAAGAAGTAGCAGGCTGGATTGATGGGCCAAGCCAATTGTACGAGGTTCAACAAGGAGAAGTTCTGGGTCCTACCCTGGGGTCTCAACATCCTCATGCAGCACTACAGGCTGGGGACAGAGTGGTTGGAATTCTGCCTGGTGGGAAAAGACCTGGGGGTGCTGGTTGATGGTGACAAAACTTGAGCCAGCTGTGCCCAGCTGACCAAGAAAGTCAGTATCATCCCAGCTTGTATCAGGGATAGTGTGGCCAGCAGGGCCAGAGCAGCAATTGTCCCCCTGAGCTTGGCACTGGTGAGGCCTCATCTCAAATCTTGTGTCCAGCTCTAGGTCCCTCAATTCAGGAAAGACATTGAGGTTTCCAGAGAGGGGCGACGGAACTGGTGAAGGGTCTGGAGCACAAGTCCTGTGAGGAGCAGCTGAGGGAGCTGGAGTTGTTCAGCCTGGAGAAAAAGACGCTCAGGTGTGACCTTATTGCTTTCTACAACTGTCTGAAAAGAAGTTGTAGAAAGGTGAAGGTTGAGCTGTTCTCTTAAGTAACAAGTAATAGGACAAGAGGAAATGACTTTATTTTCAACTTGGGGAAGTTTAGATTGGATATTAGGAAAAATTTCCTTACCAAAAAGGTGATCAAGGACTGTCTGCCCAGAGAAATGGTCAAGTGACCATACCTGGAGGTAATTAAAAGGTGTGTAGATGAGATGTTTAGGGACACAGTTAAGTGGTGGACTTGGTAGTGCTTGGTTAGCTATTTGGCTCAATGATTTTAAAGGTCTTTTCCAATCTAAATGATTCTATGATTCCATACAGTCATTTTATCACTTTTTCAGTTTCAATGCCACATAACATTCCCATCCAAGAACTGCTCATTTGTTGATAAACAGCAGTCTGAAACTTGCTTTTACATTCCGTATTTAAGGCTAACTGCTTGCCATGTTACCTATATATTAATATTTGGATTATATCAAACATTTGGAGAAAGATAATTGCCTTTTTAGTTACAGAAAATGTATTACTTCCTTTGCAATCACTTTAGTTCTACTCAGTCATTACTGTTTCCTATTTGAAATGGAACCTTTCATTATAGATTGCCATTACATCACAGATCTAATTGGTACTCAAATCCTTTAATTGTAACCAATAGTTGGATGTGAGTTTTAGGGGGAGGAGAGCTCTCTATCATTTGCTGGGTTGTTTTTTCCATTTGTTGTTGAACTTCATTCTACATAAGGAGTAGAATCAGAGTAATGATGCAGGAAAAATTGACAACTGCTTATTAGACATGAATTCTACCAATTTGAAACTCTTCCTAGTATCTGTGGTTCAATCTTTTGCCTTTGCAGAGATCTTCCGTAACAGGAATTGTGTTTGGTTTAGAAACCCTTCAGTGTATGTGCACAAAATTTGCACATTAGCAATTCTTCAGCTATTGCAATATACACAGAATATCAGCAGGAGATTTTCATGCTGTCTTCTTGACTCTGTTCTAAGTCTATTATTACTTCTCCTTTCTCTCAACTAGATTTGGAGCAGAGACCTTGTGTAACAAGAATGCTTTTCACTACTCTCCACACTGCTGTGGTATGTAGAGGTGTGCACTGCTGTTACTCACCTCTTTCTTGAGGATATTCACAGTGGGAAGTAGAGTCATGTATCTGCCAATGGCATCTGCTAAGTTGAGCCCTATGGTCTTTCACTGCTTGACCACCAAGTGGATTGCTCTCCTAACCGTGTAATGAAATGTCAAATACTACAGCAGTATTTGACACAGTGAACAAACCTTTTGAAATCAATATCAATCAGAAACTAGACTGTGAATAAGACATCTGGCATGAAGCAAGTTTAAGAACATGTCTATTTCTTTTTCATTGTCATGTAATAGAGTGATAAACTGATCTGCTTCACCTTCCCTGTCTCACTGTGTCAGCCCTTTACACCATTGAATCAACAATCTCATCAGCATTTCTGTTACTGCAGAGATCCTGTGTGTCTCTAGAAATGTTTTAACAAGCAATGTTCCATCAACTTCCGAAGAACAGCTGATGATTGTACAGGTTACTCCCTCTCAGCTGGAAGAAACTCTGCCCTTTACCTGATCAAGTGAAATTCATTTTTACCTGTCAAGGCTGAAAGAGTGGTATTGAATGCCACAGCCACCCGTCTGTGTTCCAGCACGGCTGGCCAAGTCTGCTGCAATCTCCCAGGTGATTAGAACATGCAAGCTAGGACAGCAGCTCTAACAGTCTGCGCAGAAAGCATGTTGTGTTCTTCACTGCTTCTGTAGGGCAGCTTGCTCAGCTAACACTTCTCAGAGTGAAAGCTGAGCAGACAACTCCTCCTGGCATTGATCAGGAAGGTTTGTATCAGCAATGGCAGGAACCTCGTGCCACCTCATGTTACAGGAATCCACCTCCTCCCCTCTAAGATGCCTTACATTTACCAGTCAAAGTCAAGGAAAAGGTTGCATTCATTTTCAGTGATGAAAACTGTGTAAATAATGGGAATTAAAAGCCCTGTTAACAATATTACTATCAGGTTCCCCCTTGTCACCACATTGCTAAATTTTCTGTGGGGTTCCACCTAAATGATGGAAATATTCCTATCTGCCCTTTACTTTTTGATGACTTTTCAGTTTTCTCAATGATACTTGCTACATATTTCTCTGTGAAATGTATTAGCATTTTTATGGCCTTTGCTGGCATCTGTACACTTATGCATATCTGTAGAGCCGTATAAAATGTCACGGCATCACTGACACCTGATCCTTCTTAGCAATTGCCATTGCTCCACGTTCATCATGTCGCTGTGGACTGCCTGCAGAAGACTGTAGGTCAGACCCATTTATCCTCCTTGCAAACACAGTCTCTCTTCTGAACAACTCTGCATATCCTTAGTATTACACAATCTTGAGTAAATTTGTTAGCCACACAAAAACACGGAATTGCCACAGTGGACCAGAAAACTACAATAGACTTATGTTCTTTCCTCTGAATTATTGTATGAAATAGCTTGATCAAGCAATATTAAATAGCTTGATGAAGCAAACAAATAATTAAAATATTTATTAATTTTTTCTTCATTGTTTATTAATTATATTAGAGAATGTAAATTGAAGGTTGCTTAGTGGATATTACAAAATTCAAAGCCAGTTTTGTAACAATGTTAGCCAAGGTGTCAGGAACAATATCCCAAAGGACAGTTTTGGGTAGGCAAAATTTCTTGGCAGAGATTCTTTTCATTTGGAGTGGATTCTATGGACTGACAGAAGTTATTCACCCTTCTAATCTGTATGCCAAGTAACTGAACCTATAGACCTTAAATTTTTTAGAATACTGCTCAAGTTTGAAAAGATTATAGGCAAAGTTTGCATGTTCTTCACTTACCCTTAAACATGAACAATAAGAGGGGCATTAAAACTTTCCCAGTTACACATCAGATCATAACCCAAGGGCAGATGGATGTCACTGTACTTCAGTGAGCAGAGTCGAGACCTGGAGAGGTGAATTCACATGTCCAAGCTTACCTAGCCCACTGGTAGCAGTGCTAAGAATAGACATTGCTGAGTCGCAGAGAGCTTCCTGGTCACTAGCCCTTCCTGCAAGTTACAGATACCTGTCTTGAACATGTGTGTGCTGCATATCACTTGACAATAAAGACACAAACTAAGCCACACAGAAAGATTAACAAAATGCCTAGAAAATTACACCGCACTGTGTTTAGTAGCATTAGAATGTGTGCATTTTTATGAATCACAAGGTGTGTTTGTTTTCTCTTTTAGATGATGGAGATCTTGCAAACTGACATTTGAACACTGGGAAATTCCCAGTATTTTGGCTCACTTTATTTGGGTGGGAGGTCTTTAGAAAGGAATTTCCATGGTTGGGAGAGCACCACTAATGAGCTGCAGTTCATTACAATGAACTACAGCTTCTGTAGCCTTGAAATAGAAAGAGACAGTGAGGATGAGGAAGGAGGGAGATAATGAGGTGAGAAAGCAAACATAGAATAAAGATGTGGGTGTAGGTCTACCATCTGTTTGAGACCTTGTATAGCCACAGGAAAAATGACCGGTCTTTTTCCAGAGAAAGAGGGAAGCAGCTAAGGCTGTATCAAGGTCCAAAGCATGATAAAAGGTCAAGCACTGATAGAAAATATTGAGCTGCCCCCTCCCTTCACTGCTGTGTTAATACTTTTGGAAAGCCCCATTACACAAATCCCTGCTCACTGGGGTGAATAATGCCGTTAGTAGGTGTCTGCTCTGAATGAAACTGTGAATCACTGATTGTATGTGATGAGGCTTCCTGCATGCAATTCCTGGTACAGTTCCTGAGTATAAAATAGAGCTTTCTTTCGGTACGAAATACCCCAGCATCAAACAGCAGAGGTACCTGTATCTGTAAACTGGTCATGGGTATTTTTGAGATGCCTGTTTATTCCAGCTAGTTGTCTGTTGTTCTGATATCAATAGAGAAGAAAAAATGTATACACATCCTGTAGGATGTCAAGAATGTGACTGTAATAAAAATGTTCCCTGCTTGAAATATAACAGCCCTTTTAGTGTAATCTGAAGGCCTGCTGTTCATTCAAATTACCCACTGTGTGGGCTGTGTGCCATTATACCGAGCAACATGTAGGAATAGACAGAATTTGCTTTCCCTGAAAGAAATAAGAAATGTTACCCTGCAACATTTTCAGAGTAGAATAATCATATTTATTTAAGAAAATCTGTGCTTTAAACACAAAGAAAAAATTAAAGAATTATACCACATATGCAAGTTGATTCTGCCTTTTTCTCTGCTGCTCTTATCATAATACTGGTTCTTATTAATATACAAAAATACAGCTTTGCTTGGAGTTTTAAAAGCCTCAAAAGGCCTGGAGTCTAACTGCAATCATGAGAGTCTTTGTGCAGACAGCCAGCTAGGCACCTACTAAATCAAAACCTGGGTTGTTTGAAGATTTCTGTTGAAGAAATGTGGTAGAATTGGATGGTGGGTGTATGACCTGTTTTTAGGCTCTGGGTCATTTAAAGTATGTCTCAAGAACACGGTGTGGAGGGTACAAAGAAACTTGAGCCTGTGATAGATAAGCTAGCTCCAAAGTCAAAACCAGTACAACAACCCTGGCTCATCAGTTCCCTCAAAGTAATTTGTTCGGCTGAAAAGTGCAGTGCAACGCCTTCAGTGACACTATGATTGCACACCTGAGACCTCTGCTAGTGCCCGGATCCTGTTCTGCACAGATATATCCTGCATGCAGTCGCATCCAAAGAGCCCACAGCCTACAAAATGACCACAAAATTAAAGGTTTGCATTGCTAAAAGCAAGAGGTTTACTAACAGTGTAGCCATGCAACCACTAACACTACTGTTATATTCATTCAAGTATATAAATGGTGTACCTAAAAACATAATTTTCCTGAAAAGCCTACCTAACTACTAGACAGTTATGACATAACTATCATAATTATACTTGTGGAGTCAGAGTCTCATTGTTTTTACAATGGAACTTTGCAGACTTCACTTGAAGGTAGAACTTGTCTAGTAACCCTTCTTCTTTTTTTTTTTCTGCAATAGAACTTTCTAAAAAATTGGATTCCTCAGAATAAACTGAAATTTTTTTCTAAGAGACAAAGCAGACTTAAGCCCCACTCAGTAGGTGATAGCCTGTCTTCATCAAAATTGGACTTCAAGATACACTAGTTAGCAGAGTTGAGACTTTGAACCTTTCTAAGTAAGATGGTTCTAAATAAATGAGCCCTCTCTATCCTGTAATGCTGCTGCAGTGTTGGAACAAGGATGAATGCAGGTATATTCTGCCCAAATTATTTGTGCTGGCATAGACAGAGAGAATACACTTGCATTAACTGCTACCACTTCATCATTCTGTGAGTAAAACAATCCCACTGAATCTAGGAAATGCTCTTCCCTTGCTAAATTCGCTGATAGCTCTCAGATAAACTCTAATTCATTGCTGCATGGACATTAAATATTTCATTTTATAAAATACTCCTAATATAATTTCAGGAAGAACTATATTGATGAATAGAAATTGGAATCAGGCAAACACTTTATTAAATCAAATTTTGGCTGGAAACACTGTGCACAGAAAAGATTTGCTTAGAGATGGATTCTTAATCTGTTCTAGTTAAACACAAAGCCTTCTCCCCAGGGAGGAGAGCTACCAGATAAAGCAAGAAAGAAGAATAGTTTAAAACATTTCATTGAAGTTCTTTATGTACCTTTTAGCAAAAGAGAAACTGCTCCATGTAAGTTTGCAATTTGTTACTTCAATTAAACCCAAATTTTAAATACATATGCCCATTTGGTTCGGGTAATTTGACTAAATGCAGTACGCCAGCTTCTTTTTCTGTTGGTTTTGGGCATATATTATTACTTTACAAAGCTTCACCATGATCTTCTGATCTTCAATAACCACAAAATAACCCCAAACTCCCTAAATTTCTGCTGACAAAAGGTGATCTGGATGTTGTCACAGTTCTCCCTTGGTAATGAATCCAGTAATCTCAAATGGTTATTTGTTTGGGTTTTTTAAACAAATACTAGCCCAGCAGTCTCAGATTTGGAAACCTTGTCATAGAGTCAAAAGTCAGGATGTGCTGGCATTGCTATTGTTCCCCACAGTAACATCTAGAGCTCAGTTCAGGAGTTCGAGCAAGTGTGAATTCTTGTCAGCAAGGCACAGCACTTCCAACCTTACCCCCATGAGCCAGCAACACTGAAAAACCATCAGCACAAGTATCCTGGGCCAGTACAAAGACACATTTTTTTACCTACCATTTTATAAAGTATCAAAAAACTCCCTCCCCCCCCAAAAAAAATCAAAACAAACAAACAAAAAATTTAAACAAACAAAAATGCAAACAAACAAACAAACAAAACAAAGAAAAAATATTGCTAGCTACCTTTAAGTCTTGAACGAGTCAGCATCCTTTACCAAGGCATTATGTCTGGTCATGTTGTGGTCTCACATAAGTAGCGGTAGGTTATGCTGTGCTCACTAGCCTTGCCTTCTTTGCTCACTTTTGTATAGGTCTGTGCACTCCACACCAGTCCCCTGACCTCGTCAGCACTCAGAAGTCTGCAAAAGTAATGAACGTCTGATGTACATTTCCCAAAAGTACTGCATCAATCAGTATTTCAGTGAAGCCTTCATATGATCTGAAGTTCTGATGAGGTCTTTACTATTGCTCCACTATAAAGGCAATAAACTTCACCAGAAGTGGCCTGAGCTCTTCACAGCTCACTTTAATAGCTGAAAACAAGGATTTATAACACAGCTTCTACAATTAAGTACACTGAACCTCCCGTATCCTCAGTATGAGAGTAGCGTAAGATCTGCAGATTGAAAGCTTCCCCTCCCGGCCTGTTGGTCTGCTTTCAGGATATGAATGTTAAACTATGAATGCCTCATGTGATCCCTCATGCTATGAAAAAAATGAGATAAGTCTTTCCCAACAGGGAAGAGCTGGCTCGAGCATCTGAGTGCAGTCCTGCTCTGTCCAGGAGAGCTGACTTCAGCACGATAGACATGGCTGCCTTCATTTGCACTGATGTCTTTTAATGCAGGTTTTGCTGGACGTGGTTCCACACGCATTTCTGTAACTTGTCTATTAAAGGAATTTCCAGAAGCATAGTGTCCAGGCATTTACATCAAGAATCAGGAGTAGGAAGCATCTCAGTGAGATTACCAACACCTTTTTTTCAAATGCTCTTTTGATGTTCCTCTGTCTGGCTGGAAATTCAGTACAGAAAGCTATACTGAGAGAGGCTACAGTCGCCAGAATTGACTCCCCTCTTACCAAACCCTAAGGAAAGCTGTGAAGGAAAGTTTATACCATGTCTTAGATTACACCTTGTTAGAGTTCACAGAGTGAAACTTCTCTGTCTGTTCCATTTTCAGCAGTTCTTCAGCGACTGTCTAGCCAATAACAACAACCTTGTGTGTTCCCTGGTGTTGCAGTGGTAAAAAAAAAATCCATTTGAAAATATCTAACCCTGAACAAGAGTAAGCCTAAGGGTGATTTTTTTTTTTTTTTTATTGCCAAGTTATATTTGGGAAGATAATTTTGGTTCTACCTCTCTAAGAAAGGATTAAAAAGACAATGTAAAAAACAGTTCAATTGCAGCTCTGTTGAAACCAATGATGTTAAAATTATTTATTCCAGCAACAAATTTATCCTATAACATATATTACATAAATAGTTTGAAAAATGTAAAACATTACCCAAAAGTGTAATTAGTATTGGAAAGGCAAAATGGCTTTTTATACAATCTATCCTTTTATCAAAATTTCCATATCATTAAGACTAACTTTAATTTTTAGTGGCTTAAAAAAAAGTTTTTGGGTTTTTTTTTTAATTTCCACTTTTTATACTCACAAACAGAAGTACTGACACTGTCTTAGAAATCTATGAGACAAATGAATGTTTTATCAGGAGTACAATGAAGAAAAAGCTTTGAATCGGAAGAACACAGAAATTTATTGCTAAAAATTACATATTTTTGATAAGTTCTTGCACTGTGCTATATGACATAACAGCGTATAAACAGCTATACCAGAACTATTTCTCCACTGCCTCTTGAAAACACTGAAGTGTCTGGTAGTTTCACAGAAATTCCAGTATTGTGAAAACTCATAGGAAAAATGTACTACCGCAGTATGCTGGTGAATATTTGTGAAAATTACAGAAAAGGAACTTGAGTGGCCAGCAGAAATGATAAAATAAAAATGTACTAGCTAAAGTAAGTAAGAGATGCTTTAAAAAGGTATTTATTAGGTAGATTAAATGAAATCTAGAAAACACTTTAAGGGCATATCACTCCCCACATTTCCTCAAGAAGGTATTTTTAGTCACCAGGCCGTCATAGTAACACCAGGATTTGTAGCATGTTAATATGCTTTGATTTTTCCAGCAAATAATTTTTTTGTTCCATTTTTTAATAATTGTGTAAATTAACCAGAAACACTCTACAGTAATAATATGACAACTAATCATAAAGCTAAGAAAGTGAAAACAGACAGAAGTCTGTGTGCAACAAATCACTAGCACTCTGCTCTGGCTCAGAGTTTCTTGGCATATAGGTGCAGATTTCCACACTGCATTACTTCCTTCAAACCATACCTCAAAAATACCTCCTTTCAAGTCAATACAGCAAACCAAGATCTGATTCTTCAGGCTCTGCTTTCAGAAAATTTCCGTTTGACTGAATAGCCTGAGTATAAAACTGAAGCATATCATGTCATATCTCATAATGGGTCTATCATGTACACAGGCAGTGTGGGCGTGAAAAGACGTCCCACTTGCCTGGTGTTCGGACAGGCAAGGCTGTCTGGATTTGGTCAAACCCTTTGTAATGTGGGATTCAGAAATGGATGGAATACGTTTCACGGCATCTGTGAGTGCCAGGTCTTTGCCAAGCGGCGTCTCCCACAGCAGCTGGCTGGGGCTCTGCAATGGACACAGGAGTACCATGGCTGTGCTTGGAAGCCTTGCAGACTGCTCAGTTCACAAAAAAAGTCTGCCAGCTGGTGCCTGACCTCCGAACAGGCAACACCAGGGTGACACGTGCTGGTGTTCCGCCTCGTTTCTAACTTACCCTTCTGAGCAGCAGGGCCGACTGGATCATTTGTCCATCCAATTTCCCTGCTTTAGGCCCTTGATGACGCCTGTGCTGGATCTCTTGGGCTTCTAATGGGACAGTGGAGACTTTGCCGTCCAGCTTTTAACCATCACTGGGATGTTTTATCACCAGGCCTGTGAGACACCAAGTTAACGCTACGGCTTTCTCTTCTCACCACACAGCCATACAAGAGGTAGACTAATATACAACTCTAGGTCTCCAGTCCAGATATTTTTAATAGTATTTTTAAAATATTATTATCCAGGATACATTTTTTTCTGGTCTTTTTAAGAATGGGCTATGTAAATACAGCAGTCCTGTATGAAGTCCAATGCAAGTGGCTCAAGACAATATTACATTTGTTGCCTAAAATTTAGGCAGCCCTAGAAACTTAAACTGAATTAACTGATATTCAGTGCTGCATTTTCTTGGTTGATGCAGAACAGAAACAGGGAACAGAACAGTTAGTGATTCAAAAGATTATTTATGGCATATACTACCTGCTAATGTCAAAACAGTTGACCTAAAACTCAGATTTGAAATTGGGTACATGTTTTAGAACAAGAAAGACTGTCAGCACTCACTGGTTTCTGGTCTTTAAGGTGTGCTGCCTACATTAATGCAGTAGGTTTAGTCTGGGGTTTTGGGGTTTTGTTATTTGGTGTTTTGTTTGTTTTTTTTTTTTCTTTGTCTTTTGCATCCCATTAAAAAAAGAGTAAATTCAAGCTAATGCTGTACTCATTTGGTCTTCCAGTGATTCTTTCACTTTTTGTCCTGCTGTGACAATTCTGGCCTTGCAAACCAGGAAAAAACAATGCCAAAAAAATTAATCAGGTCTGTAATTTATCAGAGTGCTTTTTTCATTATAGCTATCTTTAAATTCCCTTTCCACACAACAAAGTATCCTAGAGTGGAGCAAGTTAAACCAGCAATCATATCAGAGCTCTTTTTGTTGACAGAATACCACAACTGAGTTTTCTGCAAATATGCACCTCCTCTAATACTGCAGGTGACGGATAAGGCTTAATCATAAAATTTCTGTATTAGTCACAAAAATTATTTTTTACATGGAATTTTTTCATCCACTTTGTTTAAATGTGTAAGGATTTTAAGTGTATATGAAAAGAAATAGTCGGGAGCTATTAAACAAACAATTTTCTGCATAATACAAAAAGGAAAGGGGGCTGCTGGACAGACTTAATTGCTTCAAACAGGGTAGAGTTTCGGGATCCAGCTCCCAGAAAGATCAGCATAATGTGCTGAACAGGAGCATATGTGATAAAGGGCAATCGGAAAATGGAATAAAAATGGAAAATGAAAACTACTGTATCTGGAGCCCTTTGAGGGACGAAAAGAGCAGGAACAAAGTTAAAATAACATCTTTGACTTGAATGATGTGGTAAAGGTCATTCTGCCTCTAACAGAATGCATCAAAAGTGCCTTAAGTTGGAGATTACCACAATTTTAACAGATGATGAAGAAATACTTTGAAAAAACCCTGGTATAAAAGCTGCCTTTTTTGGTTACACCGCAGTGAAATCTGCAGGGCAAAATAGGGAGCATTTGTTTTCCTGTAGCTAGAATTTCTCCATAATTGATTTACAGTTTTAGGTGAACATAACAAGTCACCAAGCAGAATTCTACTCTATGTTCCACCTATTTCAAAGCTTTTCAGAACAGATTTATTTTTCACATTAATGTATTGTAATGGTTAGACATCCCAAATGCAGTAACAATAATTTCTTCATATCTATGCAATTTCGCAGTTCTAATTATACTGCATTTTAAAATTATGCATTTATTTCTCTCTTTTTATGTATGTCTCTGTATGCAACTATATGTAAACATATAAATAAATTTATTTTATTTATATATACATTTAAAGCTTGAAAACAAGGCTTTTTGGATAACAGTACATATAACAGAAATTAATATATCAGCCAGATAATTGTTCATTATTTCTTACAATGAATATCACAGTGTCACTGGTACTACAGTATATTCAGGTAGTAAACAGAACATACTACACTCAAAATACGGTACAAAAAAACCCCACTTCTTTGTATTCATGGCTACTTTGTCAGTTCCCTACCTCCATTTCAAAATTCAGGGCAAACAGAGACATTTAAATTAAAGGATCTGGACAATTTCCCAGTGTCTTGCTCATTCATTAAACACATGCTGCTGCCTGATTTTTTGGAGAATCTCAGCTACAGTGATCATTGAATCTGTGCAGATTACTGGCCACATCACAGTGCTTGTACTTATTGGAGGGATTGGATACTGTGCATTTATATATTCAATTTCCACAGCACAAAGAATGCAAAAATCCCATATTTTGAAAGGATAGTTAATGCAATTTTTTAAATTCATCCAGAAAATGCAATTAGTACAGATCTTGCAGTCTTTTAATCATCTGAGAGGATGGTCACAAAGCAAGAAAATGCAGTGTTAAGTCTTTTTCTGCTTCAAGCAGTGTGGCATAGCTGATGTAATTGAATTGGAAACCAGTGGGCTGCTGCCAACCATGTGCTTCTGAAACTGATCACATGTGAACACTTTAGGAACTGAAATTCACATAAGCTAACATCTCCTGAGGGTTTGGAAATTTGCCCAGTAAACACAACCAAAATAAAAAACCTAAAAAACAAAGCAAATCCACCCTAAAAATAAATAAATAAAAAATCGAATGAAAACAACCCCAAAACCAACCCTGCACAGGAGATGGTTAAAATACATCAAAAAGTAGATCTGAGTATTTTTAGGGTAGGGTGGCATCAAAGCCCACCACCATGCTCTTCTTATACCAAGCTTACTTCTGAGTATGGAACATCAGAAACCTTAGGAGAAGTATAGGATTTCAGAAATGATGATGATGATGATGAAGAAACATTCAACTAATTGCTTTGCATGGGATATTTTCATTTAAAACAGCTGCTACCTGTGTGTCAGAACTCCGTAACTTACTGCACTCTCTATTTAAACCAAATTTGTATGAACAAATAATAAATCCATAAATATATTACTCTGACTTTCAGTGTTATTTACATATTTTAGCAGAAAACATTTAGACTTACTCTTCTCCAGTCAGTCTTGAAAAGTCAGATGGGAGTCTGAGGCACAAATTGTGCCTTTCAGTTTCATCCATCATCTGAGGTTACTGAAGGTGAACACTCTCTCTGAGCTGAAAAGTTAATAGTCTTAAAGTGCATCAGGCCAATCCCTCCAATTAATTGTTAACATTCTGAGAAACTCTGCTCTTTGCCCACCCACAACTGCAATTACTGAACAATTCTCAGGGTCCTACATGGCACTTAATGGTACCTGCCCCCTTCCAGGTGCAGTCTGTGACCAGAATAAAATGTACCTCTCCTGCTCCAACAGGGAAATCTTAACCAAGCATGTGCAATAGGCATGCTTCAGATTGAGTTAGTTGTTTTGCACATCTCTTTTTATAGCCATTCTCATTGTGTGTCTGAGTTGGAGTAAGCATTAGAAATGGTTAGAAAAAGAATCAAAGAAGATATGAATTCTATAAAGTATTGATTATAATGATTGAATTGTTTAAGTGCCATGATGGTTAGGATACATTTCTCACCCTGTGTCAGCTCAGTTCTGTCATGCTGAGTATAATCAAGCTGGACATACAACTCCTACTGGTATCCTACAGAACCAGAAAAGGATTATGTTCACAGAAAATGGAAAATGGTTTACTCTAACAAAATAAAATGAGGCAATTATTTTTGTGGATTGATTTACCTTCTATTTCAAAACAGTTCCATCATCTTCTAATGAATAATAGTTCATAATGACCTGTGATGGAATCTGTAAGCAGGTGGAAGAAGGGAAGTGACATTTGCTCCCCAAATTAAAGAACACACAAACAAACAAAAAATTAAAAATCCAGGCCAAAAAATCAAGTTATCTCTCTGCAACAGCTCTCTTTAAGCAAGACATCTAGTTGCCAAAGTGGCACTTAGAAATTAGTTGCATTTTTGAAAACTTTGTTTTTATGAAAGGGGTCAACTATAAACAAAGATGTAAAAGAAAAGAACCGTCTCTTTGTTCTCAAGAAAATATTGAAGAGGAGTTATTAATACATGATGGAACAAATCCATCCTTGGCTTACCTGTTACTGAGTCAGCACTTAAGAGGAGAGCCAGACAAAGAGAAACACAGTGAAGTAACATTTAATTAACCCATAGAGGGAAATGAACCAATTTTATTTACTTCCACGTATTATGAGTGTTTTGCTTGCTGTTGCTGTTAATAATGAATAGCTTTATTCTGTTCACTGAAGGGAAGCTGAAGAGTGAATGACTTAAGTCCTGAGGGTGTGACTTTCTGCCCATTTCCACGCACAAAAGCCAGTTACTGGTTCTCAATGTTTTCCTTCTGCTGTTTAAAACCCCAAAAAACCCTCAAAAATCAAAAGAAACAACTACCACAGAAAACTGAACTTTTACTTCACTTCTGACTATGAGAAGAGAAAGGGAATGACAGTGAATTGCTTGCTTCATCTGGATAAACAGTCATGAGGGGAGTGTCTTGTTGACAAAGATATTGTCTCTGACAATGGCTGTGGCTGTGCCATTGCAGATTGTGAAAATGCTCCTGTTTCTCCTCCGTCTCCTCCATCTGCCTAACGCACTTGTGATGACATCCCAGGACACTATATTCAGTGCTAAAACATTACCTGTTAAGACAAAGAGCCATCAGTCACCATTATCTTCCTGATCATTACTTGGCCATGGCAAATAGTGTCTCTCCACTGACATCCTGGAAATATTGGTGGGAGTCATTTGCCCAACCCAGCTGCAATAATAATTGCAGGTCCCAAAATTTCTTCCCAGCAAATGTTATATTTACAAAGCAGAGGAGAGATACTAAAAAGTACTCTCTTGCTTTCAGCCAACCACTCGAGCAAGGCTGTGGTACAAATCATTCCTCTAAACCCAAGAGAGTCTGTTGCTTCCCCTGCCATGTTCTTCAGAGGAAATCTTTGCATCCTCTGTGTTCCCCACTCTCTAGTTAAATACTGATGAATGTTTATATGTCTTTGTTTTTGCATATGTGCATAAAATAATTTTGGACCTACTCTTTACTTTTATAACTTACTCAATGTTTTTGTAAGATCAATGTTATCTTTTCTGAACTTCTCTTCTCTGACATCTAGGAATTTCATAGAATTTATTGGCATTTCTTCCATAAATATTAAAATGCATTAGAAGAAAGGCATGGGACTGGTCACAGGTTACTTTAGTCTACTATTGATCTGCAGATTTGTGGCAGGCCTTGGCAAAGGTTAGGGAGATCATAGTTATCTGATTCTATCCAAGAGAGTTTAAGTGGCATGGTATCCAAGACAGGTAAAGAGAAAGCCAACTGCATCCTAGGCTACATCAAAAGCACCAAAACTAGCAGGTCAGGAGAGGTTCCACTGGGAGTACTGCATCCAGCTCTGAGATCCCCAGCACAGGAAGGACATGGACAGGTTGGAGTGAGCCCAGAGGAGGCCACCGAGTTGATCAGAGGGATGGAGCACCTCTCCTGTGAGGAAAGGCTGAGAGAATTGAGGATGTTGAGCCTAGAAAAGAGAAGGGTGACCTAATTGCAGCCTTTCAGCACCTGAGGGAACTTACAAGAAGGATGGAGAGCAGGTAGTTACAAGAGGCTTGGAATGACTATCTAGCTGTTTGCCAGGGCACGTAGTGATAGGAGAAGGGAGAATGGTTTCAAACTGGGTAGCTTTACATTACATGTTAAGAAGAAATTCTTTACTGTGAGGATGGCAAAGCAGAGGAACAGGTTGCCCAGGGAAGTTGTGGACCCCCCATCCCTGGAAGTGTTCAAGGTCAGGTTAGACAGGACTCTGAGCAACCTGGACTGGTGGGAGGTGTCCCTGCCCACATCAGGGGACTGGAACTAGATGATCTTTAAGGTGCCTTGCAAATCAGGCCATTCTATGATTCTATGATGTTCGTGTTCGCATATGATTTTGGTTTTGAATTACAGAACCGCAAAGGTGACTTTCTCGAGCACTCATCTGACTACATTCTTGAGTTATACATTGCTGAATTTTAGCAAGAAGTATTTTCATGTTCTTTAATCAAGAGGCCCTTCTACAAGCTAGTCATTGGCAGCCTTGTAACAACATATGAACTAAATCCAGTTTTGGCTCTAGCATCCTTCACCTTTAGCATTTGATTAAGCCATCTTGTTAGCTCTTGGAGTAGCCATCTGGACATTAATTCTTCAGCAGATGTCTTTCTTGCTTCACATGGGAACAGATGATTGCAAAATACTTTGATAGATTTTCATGGTCACTGATGACAAAATACCTGCAGGAATTTGTATGCCTCTTTTCCTCATCCCACATTGTCCTGGTTCCAGCTATGACAAAGCTAAATTTTGCAGTAGCCAGGAGGACCCAGGCATTATTTTATACAACCTCACATCACGTTTTGGGAATGGGGGAAGAGATCCCTTCTGGGTCAGGTAGTGTGGCAGAGGGAGCAGTTGGGTATTCCCTATTGTCAGGTGTTCCACAGTGACCAACCGCGTGTGAACTGTTCACCTTTTCTTTGTACACTCTGCCATCAGTATCGTTGTTACTGTTCGTTGTCTCATGTCGTTGCTGTTTCCAGTAACTTGTACTTATCTCAACCCATGATCTTTACCTCTTGTGCCTCCAATTCTCCTCTCTATCCCACTGCAGGGGCACGTAGGGAGTAGGGAATGATGGAACTGTGCATGGTTTGGAATAATTCAGTTGGAACACTAAATTGTGGAATATCGTTCCTAAACCAAGACACATATCTTCATGTCAGGGCACTGAAAACAGCAGTGTCTCTGCTTTCATACTGACACAAACTCTTCCCTGGAAAGAGTTCTAAGGATAGAGGAAGAAGCAGAAAGAACTCACATAAAAATACAAATTTCCATTGTTTAAAAATTGCATTCCTTTTTATGTGATATGCCTTGAACAATAATTTTTTTGCACACAGTTCTACAAATGCTAAAAGGAAAGATTTGGATTCCAACAACTCCTTTTTACTTAATAAAAATGCCCATGGAAACAGATATGGGCAAATCTCTTTGAAGATTTCTGTAATATCTCTATACTAGATAACTCTCTTTCTTTCCAGAATTTCTACCCTTTCATTTTTTAATTTTCTTCCTTTTATTTTTTTCTCCTTTTTCAACTTGAGGGAAAAAACCCCCAACAAAATAGGAACAATTCTAGAGACAAGTAAAAATTATAAACTCTTTATAATTATACTAATTATAAAACTCATTATAAAGCCACTGGAATATTCTATTATTGTATTGTGGAATGGTGCCATCTTTCAGTCATTTTTGTTCAGAGGTTTCTGTTATAATATTTCAAGAAGTCAAGAAAATTGGCATTAATGAAGCCGAGAGTTTGGCTTCTTCCTTTAATATTTTATCTTTTATTGGCAGTTCCTGACAGTAGATTTGGCCTTTGGCAAGCATGTCTTTTCTGACAGATGATTGCATAGAGTAAGGTTTCAAGTAAGTCTAATTAAGTTAGAACTCGATATGTGCATACAATTCTCCTTTAAAATCAAGGCAGAAGCGAAGAGCAGCTGCTCTGAAAGGGCAGGGATGCCCCATAGACGGGGGGATGAGAGCAGGACAGGCAGTGGCCTCCCTGGCCACTGGGAGAGCAGGGCAGGGCTAGTGAAAGAGATCAGGATCAGCTGAGAGTCTGAGAGGCCAGGGGGCATCTTGATCATAACAAGATATCACACCGATAGGCAGACAGGTGTAACATATGAATTGTTATACAAGTATAGGGGAACACTGTAGCGTGGAGATACAGCCCCCAAAATGATGTTTATCAGGATTCTACAGGATGACTACTTCATGCTTCTTTGTTTATACACCAAATTCCAAAGGGGACTTTTAGGAATGTGCGTATCAGTGAGATACATGCCTCCAGCAGCCATCAGCTAATCTGTGGTTGTGAAATAATCATGCAGTTAAGCAAGAGAGACATAAATTACCTTCATTAGGAACTTGCATAAAGTTTGGCATCACCATCTTGCTTGTCCAGTCAGATGAGCATGGACAACAGAAGATTTGTATGCAGTGATTGTATCAGGCTGATGATATGAAAATGTCTCTAAATTGCTATCAGCAATGAATAATAATAATTTAATTTTATAATGTAGAAATGTGAGAGGAACCCTTCATTCATTCATCTTGAACCATATCGAGTTTCGTCACATCCATGTTTTTTACCAAATAATCATAGTTATGATAAGTCATTTCCTCCACAGCTTGAAAGTAATTCTTCTGGCTTATTTGAGAAGCAAGAGTTTGACATTTGCGTCAAATAAATTAAAAATCAACTTAATGGTGGCAAATAACACAGCAGTACAGACAATAGCATTTGAACCTGTCTATAGAGAAAAGTAAAAAAAGAAAGAAGATTGAAACCGGCACAGTGCAGGTAAGGACCCTTTCACTTCTTTACAAAGCATTATTCAATGACTTTATGTGCTATGATTTCTAAGTATGTGGCACTGCATATCCAATGCTGAATCTGCATGGCCAACCCAGCCTGCCGTAATAAATTGCTTTTGAAGATTAATCTAGTCTAGAACCTAAACTACGTTAGAACATTCTAGTCTGAATAATACTTCCAACAGCCTCACAGATTGAAAGTGGGATGTGAACACAACTGAACACTTTGGGTACGATATAAGAGGAGAAAATAGTGATTTTAAACTGGAATTGTAAGGGAAAAAAAAGAAATAATTCTTTGTTTTATAACATACAGACTCAAAAAAAATTATATGAGTATCAAGAGAAGGTATGATATAGAGGATCCCCAATCAAATTACAGTGGATGAAAAAGCCAATAAAAAGCAGTGAGAAACCAGAGTTTCTACAGAATGTTGGCAGGGGGAAAAGTGTCCAAATGGGAAGACAATAATAAAATTTATTGATACAATTCCTTGCCTTAAAACTTCTATAATTCGTATTTTCTTTCAGATGAGCATTTTCTCCTGTCTTCTTTTCGTCTGCTAGGTATTAAATAAGACTTTGGAGCTCAGGAAAATGAGAAACTAAAAGTTTTGTTTTCAGCTCAAGACTGTACAGTGATGTACAAAAAGCACCTACCTACTCCAACAACTACTTAAAGCAACACACAACCCCTCCCCTATTCAGAATTTGAAATTTCTGCACTAAAAATCCATCATGGTGTATTTTAGAGGAGAAAAATTCACACACAAAAAAAAAAAAACCAGAACAAAATCAAAAGCCAAAACAAAAATATCCTAGGAAGAAACAAGCAGGTACCTTTTAACTTATGAACTGTGAAGAATTAGGAACTTGATTTTTCACAGTGTGTTTGAATATCCTCTATCACACAAAATCTGTCCATCACTATGTTTTCAAACCCCTTTTCAATACATCAAAAACATCAGTTTCAAAACCTTACATGATGTGTTTCCTTCTCTCATTATTAATTTGTCTTGCATGAGCTCCCCCTGGAAAGGAGCTGTTCACAAAAAAAAAAAAAAAAAGTGCAGAAAGGGACCCACAGAGTCTTGCTGGAATCTTACTGTTGGTTGATGTGCTTTCTTTGCAAATTTTCCTCCTGTTCCTATGTTCTCCTTTATGCATAGTTATGCAATACACAGGGTCCAGAATGAAATTCCAGTGGATAAAAAAGCCAATTAAAACAGCCTTAAAATAAAGAAAAAGCACAGCTTTTCCTGTTATCATTACCATTTTATGACAGCCTGTGTGCAAGATAGTGCAGAGGCAAAATCATGTCTCTGATCAAGGGGAGCCTACGGACAAAGCTTTCTTGCTCGGGCTACAGGAGGCATTACACTTGCTGGCTCCTGTCCTGCTGGGGCACTTCAACCACTCTGACATCTGCTGGGAAAGAAGCACAGCCAGCTTTAGGCAATCCAGGAGACTCACGGAATGCACGGAAGAAAACAACTTGAGCCAGGTAATAGTCCTCCTAGAGAGGATGTGGTAGTGGATCTGATGGTCACCAAGGTAAGGGAGTGAACCAGAGACATCAAGACTGAAGGTGGCCTGGGCTGCAGTGACCATGCATTGGTGGAGTTTGCAGTCTTGAGGGATATGGATGAGGTAAGGAGTAAAGTTAGGCTCCTGAACTTTAGGAAAACAGACTTCCAGCTGTTCAAGGAGGTGAGTCAGCGGGATCCCCTGGGAGACTGCCCTTCAGGACAAAGGAACAGAACAGAACTGGCAGATATTTAAGGACACCTTCCATAGAGCACAAGAGCTAGCAATCTCCAGGAGCAAGAAATTGTGCGAGAAAGGCAAGAGACAGTCATGGCTGAGTAGGGAACTGCTGGTCACACTAAAGGGAATGAATCAAATGCAGAGACACTGGAAGGTAGGACTAGTGACCTGTGAAAGGTATAGAGACAAAGTTCAGTTGTGTAGGGACAGGGTAAGGAAGACCAAGGCAAAGCTGGGACTGAGCCCAGCACAAAGAACCTGTAACTTCTACAGGTATGCTAACCAGAAAAAGAAGGTCAAAGAAGGTGAACCTGCCTGATAAAGAGTCTCAGGAAACTGGTAACCAGGGATGAGGAGTAGGTTGAGGTATTCAATAATATTTTTGACTCAGTCTTCAATGGCAGCCTCTCCTCCCACACCTCTCAACTGGATGGACAGCAGGATGGGGAACAGGGGAGAAAAGTCCCTCCCATTCTAAGTAAAGATCTGGCACATGGCCACTTGAGAAACCTGTGTCTGCATGAGACTATAGCACCAAATGAAAAGCATTCCAGAGTTCTGAGAAAATTGCCTGATGTAGTTGCCAAGCCACTCTTCATAGTATCTGAAAAGCCTTGGCAGTCAGGCAAAGTTCCAGGTAACTGGAAAAGGGGAAACATTGGATCTGTCTTCTAAAAGGTTAGAAAGGAGGACCTCGGACGCTACAAAAGCATCAGCCTCATCTCTGTGCCAGGGAAGACCGTGGACAGATCCTTTTAGAAGCTGTGCTAAGGCACATGGGGCACAGGGATGTAATTCAAGGCAGCCAGCATGGCTTCACCAAGGGCAGGTCCAGCCTGGCCAACCCAGTGGCCTTCTGTGATGGTGTGACTCCATCAGTGGTCAAGGGAATGGCTACAGATGCCATTTCTCTGAACTTCTGTAAAGACTTTGACACAGGCCTCCACAACATCTCTGTCTCTAAATTGGAGGCAGATGGATTTGAAGAATGGACTGTTAGATGGATTAGAAAATGGTTGGAGATGGCATCCAGAGGGTAGTGGTCAACAGCTCAGAGTCTCAATGGGCATCAATGACAAGTGGTGTTTCTCAGGAATCCATTTGGACCAGTGTTATTTAATACATTCATCAATTACATAGACAAAGGGACCAAGTACACCCTCAGAAAACTTTTGGATGACACCAAACTGAGTGGTGCAGTCACACCTGAAGGATGGGATGCCATCCAGAGGGACTTGGACAAGCTCAAGAAATGAGGCCATGGGAATCTGAGGAGATTTAACAAGACCAAGTGCAAGGTGCTGCACCTCGCTCAGGGCAAGCCCCAGTACCAACCCAGTCTGGGGGATGAACAGATGGGGAGCAGCCCTGTGAGAAGGCCTTGGGGGTGCTGGTGGGTGAGAGGCTGGACATGACCCAGCCATGTGCAATCCCAGCCCAGAAAGCCAAACGTGTCCTGGGCTGCATCCAAAGCAGCGTGGGCAGCAGGGGAGGGAGGGGATTCTGCCCCTCTGCTCTGCTCTGGTGGGACCCCACCTGGAGCCCTGCATCCAGCTCTGGCTTTTATATAAAAGCCATATTTTTGTTCTGTTTTTCAAGATTCTCAGGGTGCATATCTTCACTTACAAGCTCTCTTATTCATTCACAAGTTCTGCTCCTAGAAGAAAATGATTAAGAGACTATCAGGTTTCCCTCTGTTATTAAAAATATTTTAGATGGCAGTTTATATTTTTTAAAAACAAGAATACGAAAGACCACACAGACACTAGTTCAAAATCTTGATTATAATAATGTCCAAACAAAAACGGCAAAAAAAGAAAAGGGCCTTTATTAAAAGGGCAAACTTGAGGAACGTTTCTTGACTGTCAACTACTTGAGTCTGAGGGATGTCCTGATTCAATGGCATCTTCAAATAGAAATATTTTTGCATTGAAAACTCTTCAGAGAATTCTCTTTTGTAAGCATGGCCATTTTCCTCTTAATCTAGCACCAACTTTTTGAAGTCTACAGCAACATGCACCAAGACGTCCTACAGCTCCACCAGACTTTGTGAAGAACAATGCTTTTGCTTCGGGCATGTCCTCTCAGCTTCAACTGATGCCCTACTCACTATGCAAATCAATCTTTTATAGACCTCTATGAAATCCTTCCTGTCTGGCTGTTTGTTAGGTTGAAGAGACTTAGTGATTTCCTCTCTATCTTAATTACTGCTTTCAAGATAGAAGCCTTCATTGTAGTAGCTCTCATAGTGAAAACAGCTGCATTTAAGGTACAAATTCAATGGAAAGGTAAGGACCCAGCATAAAACAGTTAAGTGGCAATATAGAAGGTTTTTCTACAATCATATAACACAAGACTATTCTTAGCCAAAGTTTTTTTCCCCTTAAGTGATACAGAAATGAATAAACAAAATCATAATGTCTGAGTTTGCCCATCTACCTGAACTACCTAACCACGAGACAGAAAATGTCACAATAAATTTGCCTCAGAATCTACTTTTTATCTCTCTTTCTACTTTATCTTCTGATTTTCTAGCCAGAGATCCACCTGAACTCCTGCTGTGGAATATAACAAACAGGATTTTTCTTCTAATTTTTGCATGATTCCATCACACCTTGGCAGCTGACTTAGGATGTAATCACACCCACACAAACACACACATACACGCACACACCCTGGAAGTGCACAGTCATTCTAGACTACTTGTACAAAATAACAATTTTTTGTCACTGAGTCTCTGGTTGGTAAACCATTTTCTCAAAAAAATCCCTCTTGATGTAGAACATGAATTTCCTTTCTGGTATGAACTAACTGAAATTTCAAAAAGCATCTTGCAAATGAAAATGAAGGAACGTAATTAAAAAGTAGGTCATACATAAACATCTATGTGCAAATTTTCCTTACATAATTTTGATGATATAAACATATGCCAGGCCAAGTGTCTAGTCTAATGATTCTACAGAAAAGCCAAGTAAAAATGGAAATTAATCCAAAAGAAAAATATAAGACACAGCTTCCTCTACAGACCTTACAAAATAATATTATAGATCAGGTGTGCGACATAAATTTTATAACACAATATATAGCAAGCATTAAATAAAAGTTTTATTCTAGAATGTGTACATAATAGTGGAAAAAAGCCTTCTTCTTTTCCTTTTCAAATAAAAAAGTGGGTAGGTTTGTAAAATTGAAACAAAATTATTCCATTTAATATTTATTTTGAATATTCAATGTATGTATCAATATTTAGATTGAAATTGTAGCTCTCCACTGTGATGTTTACAGGGACTATCATCCAGGTTTTTGGAAACCCTCATTTTCTTCTCCGTATTAACATTCAGATCAGACTATATTCTATATCATCTATCTAAATAATACTTGAAAGAGACTTTGCATTGTTAGATGTGTAGCTGAAGAAGAGAAGCCAAAAAACCAAGCAGGAACAGAATCCTAAAGGACTGTGCATATACATGAACTGCAGACTAATGTGAGCAATTAAATTTTCATAGATTGCTTATCTGCCTGGTTTACGAAACATGATTTCTGCTGTTGTGTACACAAGAAGGCTGCTAGGCTTTTTAGCAGAATAGTGGTGCAGTGGGACAATTCATGGAACCCAAGATAATCTCACTGTACCGTTGTGAGGAGCCAATTTAGCTTTGATTTACCTCAACACAGGTTGTCAGAGGTATGTGGAAGAGGGGAGCACACGTGCCACGTGCAGGAGGCAACTAGGAGAAGCCTTGTCTCTGGGGGGATTTGCCTGGCAACCATTTCACACCTCACACAGGACAAGCAGTCAGCAGGGGAACACCAGAGACACTGTACCCTCCAGAGAGGCTCTCCCCCACGCGGACATTCCACCAGCACTCCCCCTTTCTGCTAGTGGAAATGCCCTCTTTTTCTCTCTGTTTCCCCTCTCCCTCTCTCTCTCCCTCTTTCTTGGCTCCCCCCCATTCCTTTTCCATTTTCCTTCCTCCTTTTCTTTCTTTTTTTTTTTTTAGCCTTCTTTCGTTCGGGCAACTCCTTTTTCTATTTGATTTTCGTTTCCAATAAACGGTTCTCAGATACAATGTTTGCCTCGTTTGACTTAATTTCATTTTATTTCATTCTAGACCACCTATTTTTAAAAGAATTCACAGTTCTCCGCAGTGGAACACGACAACAGTACACCAGGAAACAGGACTTTGGGAGCGTAGGAGATGATGCCATCAAGGAATCCCTGGACACACTCACACTTAACCAGGTCAAGCTGAGCTTCTCCAGGCTGTATGTCATCAGCACTGGAGCCAAAATCACGAAGTGTGAGAAGAGTATGTCAGAAGTGCTGTGATTAAAAGAGAGGAAGAAATATGAACTTCCGAAAATGCTGTTGAGTCCTACAGCACCAGGAACAATTCGGAGGCAGTGAGGCCTGGAGCACTGGAAGTTTCCTCTGTTGAGGCTTGCTTACAGTGAGATCACAAACTACTTAGCTCTCCTTTAGTGTTGTATTTATCTAACTCTGAGCGAGGAACTGAGCTCTAGCTAAACAGAACATATTGCAATAGTGCTGTGAGCCTAGCACGTGAGCTATCTCCCAGCGCACACACCTGGCAGAATGGGGGTGAGGGACAATATAATCTGCTACCTAACAGTCATGCCACCACAATGCCACTATTCAAACAGCACATTGCTGAGGTCTCTGACAATCCCCCTGAAGCACCAGAGGAAAATGCTGTTCCTGCAAGACATCAATTGCAGTAACAGATTCTATAGTCACTCTGACAATCAAAGGATTTCACATGACTTAAATGACATCAAATGGACATTGAAAACTCAGTGAAAAAATCTGTCTCTGTGGTGCTGCTTATTGAAGTGCATACACATGGAGGAGGAAAAGGACAGGAGGTCTTTCAATGGACTCCTGTGCCTTTTAAGGTGAATGGGAAGTTCCTTATTGATATCCAGTACGACATCTTATTCCTGCTAAAGCTTACTAAGGGTTCATTGTGCCAAGTTTTGTTCAGTATTGAAATATAATTTGCTAGGAAGCATTTTTTATTTTAAAAGTATTACTTTTTCTTTTCTGGATGTTAAAACCTAATTATGAAGCTCTGAATAGAGCTTTTGTTAGCAAATTAATTTACATTTTGACTAGCCCACAATGGTAAGGCATGAATTAAGTAAATGGACTGTATTTTCAGTGGTCATGCTTTATAGCAATGTTGACATATTCTGACTGAATACAGTCATTACAAAATGCTGTAACTGGATAAAAACGCTGCAAGTAGTACACTGAAGTTTTTCCACAGAAATCTCAGTATGGTGTCCCCTGCTTGAATTGTAGCTTACGCTCACCCCCCACAAGGAATTATACAAAGGGACAAAAAAACTATTTCAGGCAAATGCTTCCCCACTGACAATGAGGAAAGATGGAGACTCCATGATGCCCATTAAGTGGTACTTCATTGATGACAGTATTATAAAATGCCTGTATGCATGCAACAGCTACACACGCTTGATTGTAGAAGTACTTTTTAACCCAGATGAAAAAAGAAATAGCCCTTAGAATGGAGAATTTTTAGTCCTCATTTCAAGCCTTTTGTGAATAGCAGCCATCAACATATCTCCCTGAAGGAATGTTGATAAAAGGCTAATGGACACAGCAGAATATGCTTTATGCTCACAGAGGAGATAAACAATTTATGGTGGACAATATGAAGCAGTGGACTAATACAGGAGTTAAATAGCAACAATTTTACGTCTGTAAAAGCTGCCTTCTAGGTGCCAGTTGGATAGTGTACTGATTTCCACAGAGTGTGAAATGCTAGTTAAGACATTGCATCAAAAGCAGTAATTCCCAAGATAAAGGTAATGACCTTGGTAGACGCCGTGGCATGCAACAATAGAGGGATGAACAGAACAAAAACAAATTTGCGGAAGTATATATATATATATATATATATGTATATATATATGTATACCTAATACTAGGAAGTATATATATATATATATATATATATATATATATATATATAATAAAAGGAGTTGTAAACCAGGAGGTGAAACTGCAACTGAGGTCACATTTGGGAAATGAGAATTGAGGCTATTTCGGTTCTTTACCTGTTTCTATTTTATGGATAATATATGCAAGTACTTCTTGTTAATTCACTAAGATATTACAGGAGCACTCCATAATACTGCTTTAGAGCTTACCCTTTATCTGGCACTCTGCTGATTATTTCAAATTACTTTGGCTATCATGCTGTATATGACAATATTCTGAATAAGAATCTTTCCCTGTAAACCAGAAACAGAAATACTCATTGTGCTAGTTTAACCCCACCTGGCAACTAAGCCCATGCTCATCTGCTCAGACACTCCCCCCAGGAGGGTTGGGGGAAGAGAATCAAAAGGATGAAAGTGAGAAAACCAGTGAGTTAAGACAAAAACAGTTTAATAACTAACATAAAATAATAATGGGAATAATACAAATACTAATGATAGTACTAATAATATTTTAGTGATAAGGGAAATTACAAAGAGAGAGAGATAAAAGCCAAACAAGAAGACTGATACAACTGAAAACAATTATTCAGCACCAACCAACCAAAGGCTGGCCAGCCCCTGAGCAGCAGCCCTCCTGGCAACCTCATCCCTAGTCTGCTGAACACAGCAAAACGTAGTGGGATACCCATTGGTTCAACTGACGCCAGCTGTCCTGGCTGAGTGATCTTCCTATTCATGTTAAAAAATAAACATTAAAAAAAAAAAAAAAACTAGAGAGAGAATAAGAGCTTGTCAAGTCAATTCTTGCAGAGTCTTCTGAATCTCTGTTGGTTTTTGACACCTCCTAGCTAAGACATCCAAGAAAGTAGATGCAGTGTCAAAATAAACTCTGTAAACCCATCTGACTTTTCATATAAGTACACTGACCTTCTTTCAGATTGCAAAAATTGTAGCCCAAAGCAGAAGTTAGTATTTTATTTTTAGACAATACAAATTAGCTTGGGCATTGAAGATGTTAATATATTCCTTTGGTTAAAGTGGTGGTTGCACTCCTGTCTTCACAACTGCTGATACTAAGAAAAATACATCATACAATATTTAATATCAATGCTTACTTTATAGATAAATTGATGCCCTAACTTTAAATAAATATTTAAATGTTTGTAGTCACTTATAGGAATGTACATAGTCGACAGAATATGCGGATTTATTTAATTACTGTGAACGGTTCAACATTTCACTGAAAGATATTAATTCATTATCTCAAGCAAGCTACAGTTTTGTCGTCTTAATCAAGTCCCTGTCTAAATACAAATAATTTATTCCTCTATTTTGGTGTCTTTCCTCAACTGTTTATATAAAAAATCTAAGTAAGTTAGGACATGATTTTCGAAGCCTATGAAACACAAACCCATGTGTCAAAATGTACGTCGAATAACTTTAGTTGGCTATTCTTCCAACAGTATCATCTACGTTCCTAAACGCTGTAATTGAGATGGCTCCCCAGTAGTTAGACTTTCATTCATCCAGTTGCAATGAAGAAGAAATCACTGCTCACATAATTTCATCCTTTTGGAAGTTAGACACTTAGCCTAAACTGTTTCCAGTTTGTAAAGAGAGAAAGAATAAAGTAAGCAAAAGATGAGTTTTTCCACTTAAGTAATTGGTCGTCTTTCAGCACAGCGTTTCTTCTTTGTTGGATTCTAGATGACTTGTCTTTACTAGATATACATACCATTTAGATGATGAAAGATGTCTGAAATTAGATGGGATGACTCTCATCCTTTCTGTGTGCTGTGGATTAACATGGAGTCCTCATGCAGAATATGAACTGTGTAAATTTGCATCACAAGACATCACAAATTACTCTGCTCCAGCAGGCTACCTCCAAGCACGACAAACTCATTCTATCTCTCAGAATTTTGTCTCAACAGATTCATGTCTTCACCCAGGCATGAGATTCCAAAAGGTGGAGCAATGCATTATTCCAGCACCATTGCTGGAAGGTATGATGGTAATAGAAGAAATCTGCAAACAGTGATATTACCAGTGTACCTGCAGGGGTATGCTGGAACAGTTTCCACTTTATTCTATACACTTTGTAACTTCCAGACACCAAAATATCACCTTGACAGTATTTTTAAAATTACATCTCTTTAGCAAAATAAGGCCACTCCATGTGCAATTAGTAAACAACTAAGGATTGTGAACATTTGGCTGTGGCTGGAGTTAGGAGTGCTGTAAGCTGCCTTCTGGAAACAAAAAGAAATCTATTATGGATCTCTATGGATCTCAAATTCACTGTAGAAGTAAAACTTAATACTAGAAAATGAAACCTGGAAGGAAGGGCAAGGGGTCTTCCATGTCAGGCTTCTTTCCCAGAAGACGATTGGATGAGGTATATGCCAGAGAACTGTTTTGTAGACTTTCAGAGATAGTAATTCCATGACCTGCCCATATTATTTATTCCAGTTACTTGCTGCCCTCCTTATTAGAATGTTTTTCCTAATTTCTATGCTGGACATTTTTGGCTGGAGCCTAAGCATGTTATTTCTCATCCTAGCTATTTTTCAAAAACAAACTGAATAGATTATTTCTTTTCCATACTCTTTCTGTTACATAAAGGCAGTTGTCTTTAGTTCAGTATTTTGTTCATGCTAATAGCCCCACAGGGCATGGATCCTGGATCCCTCACCAGTTCTGTGGACTGGACTGGACTACTTCTAAATCACTCTGCTCTAGACAGTGTCTCTACATATTTCTGGAAATATCTGTCCTCACAACTGAAAATTGCACTCCAACCAGTTGTAGTAATGCTGTTTATCATAGAAGTGTTCCAAATGCCTTGATGATTGTTCTCCTTCTCTTAAATTCCAGTACAAAGTGTTTAGTAGTATCATGATATTTTTAATTCACACTGAGGCTGTTATAAAATGTAACATCTTGATCACTTTCAGAGCAACAGTTTTCTTTACCTGACTCTTCCTCGTTTGTGCCATTGATGCTCATTCCTACATGTAGTTTCTGTTATTTCTTGATGTCAAAAATTGAATTCGTTTTCCTAAACATTCCTCCAATCTGTTGTCTGTTTTGAAATCTAATAATGTTTCACAACCTGGACTGCCTCCCAGTTTCACTTCACCCACAATTTTTACTAAACACACTTCATATTCAGGCATAATTGGGTAAATACTCTGTGCAGAAAAATGACAATGCCAAGAGCTCCCTTGTCCTGTGAGTAAAAGCCTGCAGCTCTGCGTAACCATGTACACAACCACACCTGTCTAAGTTTATGAGATAAGGATTGTAGAAGTTGTCGCTGCTGTTAGGGAAGCTCGAACCACCATATGGCTTTTGTGTTCTTTTTTGTCCAAACTATTTCTTTACCTCAGCTGCCACGTTTTAAAGATAAAACAGCAGCAGACAGAGATTTATTGTGATGGAGTGCGTTGTTGTGTCATACAGCTCTCTGCCTCACTCACATTTTCAAGGTCATCTTTTTCCCACACCGGAGTTTAGCTAAGGGATGTGTACACAGCGAGAAGGCAGATTGTTGTCATTGTCTCTTTTTGTGACTGAGTAACACTCATGGTGAGGTCAAAATGACTTTAGAGGAGTCCTCCTCACCATATCAGCTGGCTTTTCTTCATTGATATTTGCTTTTTCTAAATTAACAAATATTTGCATAACGAAATATTATATACAGCCATCCCATATTGACTGAAGTGTGCATTCCAAAAGTGGTTTTAGACCCCAAACTCTATTTCATCCACTCCTTTGGCATTCAACATCCAAGTACATATTAAGTGATCAAGCACTGTCATCCATTAAGAAAACAAATCAAAAGGAGAGAAACTGTGGATGGACACAGCAGTAAGTACTACTACTAGACTGACAGTACGAGAAAAAGATGCTTTTTAACTGATTCACAGAACAGGCATCATTTCAGGTTGGTAACACTATTCAAAAACATGCTTCAGGTAAAAGTCAGTTCAATTTCTTTAGTGTCCAGTATATGCAGATCCCTCTATCCATCATTCTCTGTTCTCTTCAAAACTACCAAATGGGGTATCAGTTACCTTTTGTGAAGGTAATGATTTTCATCCTGCAGATACTGCAATTTTTTCAAGTAGACAAAGACTTCTATACAAGCCACCCATAATCAGCCATCCATTTCATGTGACTCATATTTACCTGATGTATATATTGCCTCTCTTCAGTTTGAACTCCTGGGAAGACACAATTCACCTGATCATACAGTTCACAAATTTTCTTGTACGCCCTTAAATTGACAAGCAGAGCTTTCAAGAACATTTGTGAAACATAAAAGAACATTTGAAAGAAAGAAAGTCATATTAAGCACTTACTTAGCTTTCCCTCCTTGTCACATTCAAGTCCTGAAATAATCTCTGAATACTTTTATCCATTGGGAAAAAAGAATATAAACAAAACATAGAAAAAGGCAAATGCTGTAGATGGAGTTGTAGCACTGTATAGTGCTGAGGTTCATGACCTTTCCAGAAAGCCCTGATGTCAGTTGTTTATAACTTCATCAGACCATGACCTTTAACAATGATTTTTTGCATGCTTCATTGTCTGCATAAAATTGGATCTTTCATAACTTAATTTAAACTTTATCAGAAGTATCTTGTTTTTCCCCTCAGGATGCTAGAATAAAGGGTTTTTTTTTTTCCTATTCAGCTATTCAGTGATGAATTGTAGTATTTTGTACAGTGAAATAAGGATCTAATATATGTTACGGCGAAATTGAATGCTTTTCCCATATTAGTCTGGCTAAGTTATGCATTACAGTTACAAAGCTAGGACCCCAAAAGATAAAATTCAGGACTGACGCCACATGTGTAACCCACTAAAATCCACTATGTGCATGCTGGTACACAACCCTTCATTCACTTCAAAAGGGCATTGGTAGTTATTTCCTAAGCAAGTTGCCAATATTTCAGGTTTTTTGTTAAAGCTCACCTACCATCAAAATGTGCAGTGCAGTAAGCTGTAATCCAGGCTGACAGGACATCAGCTGTCCTCCTAACCCCCTTGTGCAGGCAGTCACTGACACCCCCCAGCACAGGGAGAGAGGAGGAGAGGCAGATGGGAGGAAGGGCCTTCCTCTCTGAAAGCACCGTAAACTAACACACAGAAAGACACTCTCAGCTGTAGTGAAGAGTAACCACAGAGAAGGCTCAGTGCAAAATTACTGCCCTTTAAAAATCTACATCTATATGATGATTAGCACTCCCTTCATAAGCAAAATCCTCATTCATCAAATAACATCCAGTCCAGCTAAAAAAACCCACATGAATTTCATCAGCTAAATTCATGTCTATCCAACCTGATTCACCACCAGACCAAGTCTACCCTCTCTGTGCCATGAGTCAGGGTTCCTGGAAAAGACAGCTTACGGGCCACACAATTTCAGAAGACAGATGCAGCCAAGCAGGATGACTTAAAACATTACATAGGATCTTCAATTCTAGCATGTCTTAACTTCAAATATTTAATTCTGTGACCTCAATGGTCTTCTATTGTATTATTTCTATATGTGTGTCAATGTATACTCTTCCTTAGGCAAAGTCTCTTTCCTTTTTTCATTTTATTTTTTATTTTCATATTGTTCCTATCTACACACATTAACATTATTATTTGTCTTGTTTGGTTTTACATCCACAGGGCTGGGGATTTGCCTTATAAATCCCTGAAATGTCATGCACCTCCATGATGCTATATAAATAATAATAAATGGAAAAAAGAAATCAGAAATTTAACCTGTGGAGTCCCACTATGTAGTATTGCTGAACTTCTGATTTAGATGTTGTTGGAAGGAATGGGTTGAAAGCAGAAGAATGGTGAGGAGAATGGTAAATTATCTCAAGTAACCTTGCAGCTGGGAATGCCAAAGCCTGGAAAAGAATAGTGTGGGAAATGCCGTTTGTACTTTTGCTACTTTTTGCTACTGTTTGTACTTTGTCTGTTTTGAGAAGTAGAATCTCTGTGTAGAGATAACACAGGTGTTTGCAGAGATTTGGAGGCATCCTCATGGACATGCTTGAGCTGCCTGTCCTGGGAAAGAGAAGATCAAAGCTCAGAGATCATAAAAAAGTACAAGAGAGGTCACAGCAGGGTAGTAAACTACAGGTGCATGAGTCCTTGATAAACAGGCAAAAACAAGAGTCCCACCGGCCATTAGGATGGGCCGAGCCTGATGGTGCCTCTGTTTTGCTTGAGTGTCTCTCAATGCCTCCTGGTGTTGCTCCAGGATCCTCCTGCTAGCAAGGTAATGAAATAAATTTACTCTAAATTGACTATGCTGCCTACCTGTGTCGACTCACACAGATACTTATTGACTTGGTACAATTAAAAATAGATTTGATGCTCTGACATAATATTTTTCTGTACTTTATTGTACTCAATACAAAATTACATTTCCTTAGTTGGTCTAATGCAGCACATGGTGCTACTAAGGGGTTAGAAATTCAAAGGTAGTAATACTTGTAGCCTGTATTTCTACACAGCAAAGTTGTTCAAAAAACCAAGCTGCCCTTTCACTGACATTTACTTTACTGAAAAAAAATTGTTCGTCTTACAAGAGCACAGATGTGACAAAAGAAGAATGTATATTGGGGAGACAGAGGACAAGAGGAAAAGAGAGAGACAGAGAGAGAAGCATGCTGGGAGCTCCAAATCTACACATGTGCATGGATGGATGTAGGGAATCATAGAAAGTGAACTCTCCCTAGAGTCATGGATCTACCACTGCCTTATGGCAATATAGATACATGCAGCTGAGATCCTAGTATGTTCAAAACATCATTCCTCACAGATTTGTAAGCACTGAAACATGAGTAAGGCAAGATATATTAACAGAAACTTAGAAAATGAAAATTGCATCAGTATAAATATTGTAAATTAAGGCAATAGCAGCTTTAAAAAATATGAACACAGAGATAGCCTCAAAGTTGACTAAAATCTCTCATAAAAAAATGCTTATTCCATGCAATCAAAATCACCTCAATAGTTCACTGTTTCTCTAAAGACATTTAATGAAGAAACCAGGAGGTACCTTCAGGATGTCCTGAATTCCCTGAAATACCCAACTATTGACAACCTATGTGGCTCCTCAGATCCAAAAGTCAGCTAGGACCACCTCTCTATTGATCCATTTTTCAAGCTATAAAAAGTGTACGAATAAGTCAGGAAAGCAATTACCTTTTGGCTGTAGCTACTGCAGCCCACGAAGAGAAATTAATAATTAATTAATTTAATTAATTAATTAAAATAAAGTAGTATTTTATAAAAATAAGTGTGGGGGGGGGAAGTAACCAGAATGTTCTTCTAGATGGATTTTGAAAGGCCTAAAAGTGAGGTCTGA